>SNQJ01S0021957.1:208905-232621 GCA_010110895.2 Picea sitchensis
TTTTAACAGATAACATGTAATGGAGTCTATTTAATAGGAAGATTTGATAGTAATTAATTTTAATTAGTTAAGTAGGAACAAGAGGTTTACTAGTTAAGATGTGGTAATTAAAGACATTGCCTATGTTTCACTATGAAGAAAGAAGAGTCACACTTATTTTATTTGTCGCTTTCACAATTACAACATTTAACCTCAATTCCTAGCCCATCCCTACCATTTTCTATTTCAATAGGGGAGGGCACAAAATTCTCGATTATTCTTTGTTCTAGATTCTTCTCTAGTCGATTGTATCTATTTACTAGTACTTAGTGATGCAACTAAAAATTTTCTTTTAATTTATGTTTATTTGATACCAATTTGTGTGTCAAATACGTATTAGCAAATAATTATCGATTATACTTCAACTTAAATAATTTGTAAGTGTTAACTATTTATTTTCTCCATCAAACAATTAATATGTCATTATGATGTAATGCTCATAAAAAAGTATGCTATCATGTTCTCTTCCACGTTACCTTTCCCCTACTTTATAGGTATTCTAGTTTATTTCTAATTAATTCCATATACCCACATAAATAATCAAAACATAAGGTCCGCTAAACTCTTCACATGCGATAATGAACAATATTCACTTTACTACACAACATTCAATATTACAGAGTGTAGTATATAGGCCATCAAATTTAAAACCAATTCAAATCCAATCACCACCACCACCATCGTGGATGGCCACCCCATATGATATGTGAAGTACCTAAAATGATCGATGAAAATTGGAAACCTTGTCAAGTTTTCCTTGTGTCTAATTATGTGAGTCAAGCCACATGACATGGAAGGGAAGCTTTTTGAATTTTACACGCATAATGCAGGCAGCTTCTCCAACCGCATTTTTTTTAAATTATTAATTAGTTGCCACTTTCTTTACCTTCTGTACCAACAAAAATGGTGAATTTTATAAATATTATTAAACAAATTTGTTTAGAAAAAATAATAACAATTTTTTAATTTTAAAATAATAAAATTGAGATTAGCGAAAATATAATGATGTAATTTTTTTTTGGAATTTAGATGATATGTCTAAAAACAAATATTATTGGAATGATTGATTCTCGATGTTACATGATGACTTTTTGCGTATGAACTAAGAAATAATCATTAACTAGAATACCCCCTAAATAGGGGAAAGGGAATGTTGAAAAAAATTGAGTAATATATGTTTTTATAACCATCATATTTAGTGAGAGAACAAACAATGAAACAAAGATAGTATAGAGAAGTGAATGGGGTAATAAAATTTTCCAAGTATATAGAAAAAACAAAATATGGTATGTGTGTATTGAGCATGGAATAAGGGGCAGTTTATTCATTTCGAGGTTATTGTTGTCGCATCTTTGGATAGGAGAATTGGAAAGCAATCACTAGGAGGATATTCTTAGGTAGATATCATCTTTTCAGAATCCATGCATTTCATATATGAAGTCAACCACCATATTTGTTATTGTGGTTTTGTGCTTAGGTAGATATGAACATACAATTGCATTTTCCTTCTAAGGAGTGATCTACTACACCTTTGTTTTTTAGAGTTTTTCTTCCTTAAAATTATGTGTTGTTGGTTTAATTCCAGGTATTACAAGTTCATGGAAATGAAGGTGCATTGTAGTTGAGATATGCCTCAAGAATTCCTTAATACTTGAGAAAAAGTGTCTAACTGTTAAGATGCTCCCTCGACATTGTTATGAAATCTTGTCCGCTCTCTACAAATTTTCATATCGAACAAGAGTCTTGTACCTGATCAAGTTAAGTGATAATGTATGTATCATCATGTTAAATTAGGCCCCGTTACGGTTGCGCCCTCATGCTAATTCTCATTGCTCCTATTGTTTTATGCATGGCCACTATTTACACCATTTTCATTGGCTTCTCGTTGGAAATGCTTGTTTCGTGCCAATTTTGTATGACCTTCATGTTCAACAACAAGATTGTGGGGCTAAAAAATGGGATGGAAAGGGGTAAGAGAGATGATAAAGCCTCTCATTTACGAATTGATCAAGAAGATATTCAGTTCCACACCTTTCACATCTTGGCACATTCATCACTTAGATGTGTAGTGTATATAAAGAATATGTTCCTTTTGAATACCTGACAACTATGAAAGTGAATTTTTCATATGAAAACATGTGACAATTTATAATAAGTTATGGATAGATGAAAAAAACTGGTAGAAGAGTCATCCTTATTTTTCAGTGACTTCTTGTTGGCAATATTTGTTTCGTGCCAATTTTGGATGAGCTCCATGTTCAACGGGAAGATCGTGGGACTGTAAAATGGGATGACAAGAGGCTAGGGAAACATGGGAGGAGGGACAACAAAGTTGAGAATGCCTCTCATCTACAAGAAGATCCATAAGATATTCAGTTCCACACCCTTCACAACTTGGCACATTGCATTCTTCATTACATGGATTTGTGGTGTGTATCCACGTGATATTTGCAATTGTACGATCTAATTAAATATTTCCTTATGTGTACACTTCTAACTTTTGCAACATATTCATTGCATATCAAATCATAAAAGAAAAATATTAAGGGCATAAAAAGTTAAGGTTGAAAAGAAACACAAAAAACAGTGAAGGGTTAAACTTTAACCTACCTTATGGAGAAATCTTCACATAGGATGCTTCTACGATCAATATTTTGAGGCCGGTCATTAAAATAATTACCTGGATTTTTGAAGATGGTTAAACATTGATTAGATTTGTTAATATTCTAAACAAGAATTCACACTTCTTGACCCGCTTGAAATTTAGATAAAGGAATCTCAACAACAATTGCTAGGAAATTAGGTTTAGTATTTATCTCTATATTTCGCGGGTTTGAAACTAATGTAGTGCCATTTTGATGAATTTTGTGTTCAACAATTAGGTTTAGTATTCATCTCTACATTCAGCAGGTTTGAAAATGATGGAGTTCCATTTGGATTAATTTTTTCGTCAGTTATAGATGGTTGGACAACACTTATACCCCTCGATTGTATTATTTTCCTTCTTTCTATGTAACAAAACATGTTTATATTAAAAGCACCTCAACTATCCTAGCTTTAGTGTAACACATTTTTCCACCTACCCAACGATATGTACAAATATTCCAAGGAGTTTGTATAACAAAACCCATTTATATTAAAAGCACCCATTTATATTAAATAAGACCCATGTAACAAAACCCATTTATGCAAATGTAGATATTAAATTCAATAAATGATAAATAATAATATATATAGAAAAAAACTTTAGCTTCACCTTATTATATTAGTTTTAATTATTCTGACTGAGAAATGTATCATTGGTCGAGAAGTCACAGGCAGATTGAATAACAAACAAAACCACTGACTCAGATTTACGCAATGGGGGCATTCTGAGAATTGAACTAGGAATCTGCCACACCGTAAGCGAGAATCATATGTTTTCTTCTTTCACGTGATAGCCTTTTCCATATGCCTATGATAAAGGTACATGGAACAACAATGTTGGTGTTTAGTTTTTAGTCAGAATTATTCATAGTGTTTTGGGTGCATTGTAAAAATTTTGAATGTGTGGTTGATGATATGTGATGTATTGTTCTTTTAAGTGATGGACTTTTCCATATAACTATGATAAATTCACATGAAGTAACATTGTTGTCATTTAGTTCTTCATCTCAACAATAAGTGGTTAATATGATTTGATGACAAGTATTGGTTTAGTTGTGTTCTAATTGATTCAGTTGTTTCATCAGAGGGGGTTTTAAAACTATGCATAGATCTTCATTATTGCATTTACATTATTTGTTGATATATTGAATTGGTAAGCATTTCCCACCACTGCGTCCCTCTATTCAAACGACATTTGGGTTGATTTTAATTCTAAAACCAACAACAAGATCCCCCCATCTTGTTGTAGAAATTGACAACCACCATGCTTACAACATCCACTTTGTTACAGTTCTAACCTAAATTATGAAATTCCCTTGAAATTACAATTGTTTGGTTGGATGGTTTGGAAAAAATTACAAAGTCCATGATTGCTCAATCTCTCATGTTCTCTTCATACACATGAATAAATTACTAATGCTCATGGAGTTGAAATTTTATGCCCAGTAAATTATAGATAAAATGATATTGGTCCTCATGCCCAGATTTATAAATGAAAAATGATATATATGCTATCCACCTTTCAATAATTTACTTTTCTTAGTCGATGTTGTACCTAAATAGAATGAATTATTTTTTTAGCCCTTGCTGATCTAGAAATATTGGGAGTAGACTATGCCTATCATAAAAGCTCGGAACTATTTTTCTAAAGTATTGTTAGTGTCCAAGTTGAATACAACCTTCTTCTTCTCATAATTCCAATAAAAAAATGACATTTTGTGTAATAACCCTCGTCGTTATGACAACAAGCGACACATAACAAGGGAATTTTTTTTTTTTGAAGGCAGGAAAGCAACAATGACAATAGTCAACAACGCAACTTAATGACGAACATGACACACACAACTAGGAAACAGACAACATAATGACACATGAGACCACCATCATACAATCCAGACATTTGACATTACTTAAATCGACCTTAAATTTACAAGCGCGCAAGATAATAGACATACACAATATATCTAGCAATAACCAACTTGAGGCACAATTCTATTTAAATCCCAGGTGCACCATAAATCGATCATTCATTAGCATAAAGTTAATATGAGTTACTTAAGAAGATATTATCATAGACCAGAAGTTACCACCACACAGGTGTAAATCCTAGTTCATTTAACCCTAAGAAGCATTAATCAATTTTTATTTTTATTTCTGGTTCTATGGATTTCAATAACACCTAATTAAATTTGTATTTCACTAATTAATAAATTAGTAAGGATTATTCACATAAAGAATTGGCATACTTCAACTGTTGAATCTAACTTCTAACTCCAAATTTGCAAATCACTTGCTGCATGGTATGAGAAAACTAACTCTTCCTCATAAAGCTATTCAGAAATACAAAATAATAAAATCAACGGGTATGAGCCTGATCCTACCAAGATTTATAACAATAAAAGCACATTTGAAATAAACCCACTAAACCAGTAACTTATAACCATTATATATTCAAGATGCATAACACCTTTATGGATCATACCTTCTAGAGAAGGCAAAGGAAATTGATCCACAACGAAAATTTTAGGCTGGTTTTCTGGACTCTGCTTCCTACATAGATAAGATGATGCTTGGATGCAAGCCCTATTTGTAATAAATTTTGTAATAATTTTTTTTTGTGGCATATTTTCTAGAGGATTCTTGACATTGTCACTGTAGTCAATATGGCCACTCCTTACTTTATTTTGGAGAAAGTTCCATAAGATTACAAATTTTGCATAAAATAATTATTAAACTAGATAAAAATATAGTTTCTATATCCATAAAAGTTTGAAGTCGTCTGATTGGCGTGAGGGAAGAATATGAAAATTTAAATCTAAAACACTTTCCTATGATGGGTGTTAGCTCCCAAATAAACTTTTTTATTTGGAGTCTTAGGTGGTTAATTGAGTCATGAAATTTTTTTAGGGCCAATCACAAGTTGTTTTAGTCATTTATGGTCCATAATGATCCATCATTTCACTTCAAGTCGCAAAGGGATGTCCATTTTGAAACAATTACTCATTATGACAAGTTGGTAGCGCAAAGCGCTATTTTAACACTAAGTGCGCTACCAACTCGTGAAAAATATATGGTTTTGCATTTGAAGACTTTTGAAGTGAAAAAGGTATATCATAAAGTTTTTCAAGGTTCTTAAATCATCATCAAGTCTTGATATCCTCTTCTAAAGTTGTAGTTGGCCATCAAAGAAGTATTGTTAAGGTTTTCTGGGAACCAAGGAAGTTCTGTCCTTAGGGGGTTTTTCTGTAATTTTCTTATGTGTAGAAGTATTCACAGCAGATGTTTGGATATAAAATGGCTCCAAAGAAGGATCCCATTCCAAGGAGAGGTTAGGCTCTCTTGTCATATTTGAGCCATCAGACACAAACATCATTGAACAAGATTAAAACCATGTGGATTCCTTCAAGAGGATGGATTTTCGGAGGTATTGCCAGAAGTTAGAGGGATATCATCTTGACATGTCCAGGGATTTTATCAAGAACCTCAAGGAGGAAAATCAGATATTGAAGCAATGATACACTCATGAATCAGGTTGTCAGTCAAATGGATGGATTTCAACAAGAGTTTAAGCACATTGGGAGAAAGATAAGGAAGAAGAAGAATTTGGCTATATTTAACAAGGAGACTGTTGATTGATGGTTTGATGGTCAAGTTATGAGTTTACATACATTTTGAAATCAAATATTAACCTCACATGGCTTAATGTTGTATCTATTATATCATGATCTTCCTACTATCTACCATTTTTCTCTTGGATTGTTGAACATAGTACTTTTGCTTCATTCCTCCTTGCAAGTGATAATTTTGGGTTCTAGAAGAGTAAATAGTATGTAAGAGAGGTGTATTAATGAAGATACAAGTTCAGACTACTTCCAGAATTGTGTACTAGTATATAAGGATTGTATCAAGCCCCCAAAGTGCAGAAATCTACACTCATTGCATACTTTGTTTTGCTGCAGTAAGTAATTGGTCAAAGCAAGTCAAAGGTAGGCATGGCTATAGTAGAAGTATGTTCACAACTTATTCTTCAAATTCTAAAGCATCAGACTCTTGTGCAGTTGTCTCCTAAACATTTTATGCTTCCCGAAAAGCATTTGAAGTTCTTTACCAAGCCAAAAACCTAATTTCACATAAGAAGGTAAAAGAAGATTTAAAGATCAAATTTGGATTTGCTCAACATATGGAATGATGTACTATGAGGTTTTAGACCTAAATCAACCTCCTCAAGATTTTTTTTTGTTTTCCAAGTGAATTTTATGCATTAGGTTGAATAATTCATTCTACACAAGAGTTGGTAGCACAAACTACCTTTTTTACACTAAGCACGCTACCAACTTGTTGTAGATGGCAGATTTCACAAATTTTGGTCAAAAAGTCCAAATTCGAATTGGATAGAGTATTTTTAGGGGAGGATGATGAATATTCCTCCAATACCTCATCAAATCCCATCCATGGGTGCAGTTGGCACTTCATTTCACCAATGGAAACATTATAGAGATCAAATCCTAGAATGTAGGAATATGACTAGATTTTGGAAATCTGTGTTTTCCTATTTTAGTCACTTTCTTTGGAGAAATATTCCGACAAGATGGAAATTTATTTTTGGAAAGTGGGAGAGGTCTTTCACAAACGAGATTCTCTTCAAAAACCTCTCTCATTTTTCAAACAACTGTTTGGATTTGGGATATATGGGTGAATCTTTGAGAGGCATATTTCCAGAAATTTTATACTATGTTTTTGCTAGCCACCTCACAAATTCGAATTTGAGTTGGATATCTTCAACAAAATAAAGATAGGTGAAGAGGTTATGAGATCCATCGTTTTTGGATCTATATGAGCATGTAATCTCTATATAAATAGGACCAAATGGAGGAGCTAGGGGAGGGTTCGAGATTGAATACATTTATGCACTCTTTTGTTGTAAAAACCTTAGTATATATATATATATTGGAATGACAAGCTTCTTTCACTGATATTGTTTAGACTTCTATTCATCTTTCTTATTCTGCACTTGTGAGTTGAATGTTGTATTCATTTCCTAGTTTACTTAATGATCGATGATTGTTATCTTATCTCTGCATTAGTAAACTAAGATCACAAATCTTTTGTTGGTTATATTCGACCTTTCACATGTGTTTTCAATATATGTGATGATCTTGATGTAGTTAGAATTCTTCATCTACCTAAGTTTTTTAAACCATCTGATCAGTATCTTTTGAGAGCATTGTTTTGTCCAAGTATGTTCAAATTTTTCTAAGTGAAGGAGTGAGTGTGTGATTTATTCATCTTTGATCCAGTTTTCAATACATCATTAAGCATTTTGATTAAGTTACTAGTATCTCTTGATATACAACCTAAAGAGACTCCTGGAGTGATAAAAAATTAGCGTCATTGTCGAGGAAAGGATTGTGAAGCAAGCTTCCCTGGGAGACGACATAGTCCCAACTTTTGATGATAGACAAAGGCAGGGCATTAGTTTGGGTGTAATCTTCTATCTGGTGACTCCATGAAGGACAAATTCAGTGGAGACTCCACAATATTCAAATGTCAAAGGCATTTGTTGCTCCTTTGGCTTGGAGGTTTTCACCTCTCAACTTCTCTACAGTTCCTGGTTTCCCACATCCAATACCTCATTTGACAGAATGGGGAGATTTTCAGCCTATCTTCAAAGAGAGGAAAGAAGAAAATCCTGCAAAACACCTCATCAAGTTCCATGAATGCATGGATCTATTAGATCTACAACATGAGGATGTTCGCATGAATATGTCCATGCATTCATTGGATGGTGATGCACGCAAGTGGTATTTCTCATTACCTCCTTCTAGTATTTCATCTTTGAAAGAGTTTCATAGAGTATTCAATGAGCATTGCAAAGGGTACTTTTCAGATGAGTTTTTATTTGACAATTGTTGTGAGGAATATGAATTGCTTAATGAGATTGAAGCTATAAATAGAGAATAATTTCTCCCTCACAATATGCAACAAATCTCTAATGATCTTCAAGATGATATGCTTTCACATGACCATGAACTCGAAATGGAAAATGAAGAAGCTGAAATTTCTCTTGCTACAGTTATTCCTGATTGTTGTATATCTAAAAATCTAATTGCTTCAGTTATAAATCATGAGGATCAATTTTATGTTGGTCAAATGCCAATTGAAATCAGTAAGGGCATCCCACATTTTTCATATTTTCATACAAAGGGAAGTTGCAGCAACCATGAGGAAATGGATTTGCAGAGATCATCCATTTTCAAGGTGGAACAACAAGAAGACTGTAAGTATGAATCCAATTTGACACAACATTTGACATTTTGTTCAGATCTTGCTTTAAATCAAGATGTAGATCATATCAGTGATTATATTCTAAGTCATTTTGAGCAAGAAGAAATGGATGATTGCCTAAGTAACTCTATAATTAAAGCTGATCACAATCAAAGTTCTTTAAATTCTGTTATGCAATCATCATATGATCATTTTGGTAAGGAAGAAATTGTCATTTGTGATGATCAAAAATTTCCCTTGGAAGATCAAGGAGGACATATGTTTTCAAGAAAAAATCATGGATGATTTTAGGGGCTAATTTTCGCTCATGGGCTAATTTTCCATGGTTTTTCCCAGAAAACGATTCGCTATTATAAAAATGATTCGCCCAAATTCTATAGGATAAAATTATTTTACCTTAAAAATAGACAAAATTTTATACAAACTATACAAAATTCATAGAAATTTGAATTTTTTGACAAAAATATCGCCAACATTTTATAGTTATCATATGAAGGATTAATAAGATTCGCCAAGGTTTCTACATTTTAAAATAAATTTCCATCCTTAAAATCATCCCTAGAAAAAAGGAAGACATACATGAGAAGTCAATGGTTTTGAATCAGTATAATCGTGATCTCAGTTTTGAAGACCCTATGGAATCCTTACTTGAGTCTTACCTCTCAGACTCTCTTAAGTTTTTAGATTTTATCATACCACTTGCATTTGACAGTAAGTGTGATCTCCTGAAAGAGTTTTTATGGTCATTGTTACGATTTTCTTATTATCTTCTAATCACTAGCATAAAAAGAAGTCTTTCAGTCATGAGTTTACTTGTATGGCTTCATTGGAAGCATCATTTTACTTGATCAAAAATCAATACAATTGATTAGATTAGGAGTGCACATGAATAAGATCAGTAGTTGAGCTTTTGTTTTTAGTTTGCAGTTGGTTTGCAGTATGAATGTTTTCAGTTTTCAATAAATAAGCAGAGTTTATCTCAGTACATCAATAACAGAATGTAAGTGACAGATCTCGAGGGTTTACAAAGGAATGGTTGTACATGTTTAATACTAGATGACTCCATAACCCAATGGACTAAGCACTACAGAGTCCAAGATGTATATTTTTGAAGACTGGTTTGATCTCATAATTAGAGCAGTTTGCAGGGTTTTCAGATTGAATGGAAAGGCACAGGGTCTGCTATGTTCTTGGAACCTCACAGGGAAGCTTCCATCCCCAATTAGAGCTACATGTTAGCTCCCAAATAAACTTTTTTATTTGGAGTATTAGGTGGTTAATTGAGTCATGAAATTGTTTTAGGACCAATCACAAATTGTTTTAGTCATTTATGGTCCATAACGATCCATCATTTCACTTCAAATCACAAAGGGATGTCCATTTTGAAATAATTACTCATTATGACAAGTTGGTAGTGCAAAGCGCTATTTTAACACTAAGTGCGCAACCAACTCGTGAAAAAGATATGTTTTTGCATTTGAATAATTTTGAAGAGAAAAAGGTATATCATAAAGTTTTTCAAGGTTCTTAAATCATCATCAAGTCTTGAGATCCTCTTCTAAAGTTGCAGCTTGCCATCAAAGAAGTATTGTTAAGTTTTTCTGGTAACCAATGAAGTTTTGTCCTTAGGGGTTTTTGCTCTAATTTTCTTATGTGCGGAAGTATTTGCAATAGATGCTTGGATATCGAATGGCTCCAAAGAAGGATCCCATTTCAAGGATAGGTTAGGCTCTCTTATCATATTTGAGCCATCAGACACAATTATCATTGAACAAGATTAAAACCATGTGGATTCCTTCAAGAGGATGGGATGCTAGAGGTATTGCCAGAAGTTAGAGGGATATCATCTTGAGATGTCCAGGGATTTTATCAAGAACCTCAAGGATGAAAATCATAGATTGAAGCAATGATACACTCATGAATCAGGTTGTTAGTCAAATGGATGGATTTCAAGAAGAGTTTAAGCACATTGGGAGAAAGATAAGGAAGAAGAAAAAATTGGCTATATTTAACAAGGAGACTGTTGATTGATGGTTGATGGTCAAGTTATGAGTTTACATACATTTTGAAATCAAATATTAACCTCACATGGATTCATGTTGTGTCTATTATATCATGATCTTCCTACTATCTACCATTTTGCTCTCGGATTGTTGAACATAGTACTTTTGCTTCATTCCTCCTTGCAAGTGATACTTTTGGGTTCTATAAGAGTACATAGTATGTAAGAGAGGTGTATTAATGAAGATACAAGTTCAACTACTTGCAGAATTGTGTACTAGTATATAAGGATTGTATCAAGCCCCCAAAGTGCAAAAATCTACACTCATTGCATACTTTGTTTTGTTGCAGTAAGTAATTGGTCAAAGAAAGTCAAAGGTAGGGATAGATATAGTAGAAGTATGTTCAGGGATTCTTCTTCAAATTCTAAAGCATCAGAATCTTGTGAAGTTCTCTCCTAAACATTTTATGCTTCCCTAAAAGCATTTGAAGTTTTTTACCAAGCCAAAAACCTAATTTCACATAAGAAGGTAAAAGAAGATTTAAAGATCAAATTTGGATTTGCTCAGCATATGGAATGATGTACTATGAGGTTTTAGACCTAACTAAACCTCCTCAAGCTTAATTTTTGTTTTAAAAGTGAATTTTATGCATTAGGTTGAATAATTCATTCTACAGAAGAGTTGGTAGCACAAACTGCCTTTTTACACTAAGCGTGCTACCAACTTGTTGTAGATGGAAGATTTCACAAATTTGGGTCAAAAAGTCCAAATTCGACTTGGATGGAGTATTTTTAGGGGCATATGATGACTATTCCTCCAATACCTCATCAAATATCATCCATGGGTGCAGGTGGCACTTCATTTTACCAATGGAAACATTCTAGAGATCAAATCCTAGAATGTAGGAATATGATTAGATTTTGGAAATATGTGTTTTCCTGTTTTAGTCATTTTATTTGGAGAAATATTACGACGATATGGAAATGTATTTTTGGAAAGTGAGATAGTTTTTTCACAATCACGAGCTCCTATTCAAAAACCTCTCTCAATTTTCCAACAGCTATTTGTATTTGGGAGATATGGGTGAATCTTTGAGAGGCATATTTCCAGAAATTGTATACTCTGTTTTTGCTAGCCACCTCACAAATTCGGATTTGAGTTGGATATCTTCAACAAACTAAAGATATGTGAAGAGGTTATGAGATCCATCGTTTTGGGATCTATATGAGCATGTAATATCTATATAAATAGGACCAAAGGGAGGAGCTAGGGGAGGGTTCAAGATTGAAGACATTTATGCACTCTTTTGTTGTAAAAACCTTGATATATATATATTGGAATGACAAGCTTCTTTCACTGATATTGTTCAGAATTTTATTCATCTTTCTTATTCTGCACTTGTGAGTTGAATGTTATATTCATTTCCTAGTTTACTTAATGATTGATGACTATTATCTTATCTCTGCATTATTAAACTAAGATCACAAATATTATGTTGGTTATATTCGACCTTTCACATGTATTTTCAATATATGTGATGTTGTTGATGTAGTTAGCATTCTTCATCTACCTAAGTTTTTCAAACCATCTGATCAGTATCTTTTGAGAGCCTTGTTTTGTCCAAGTATGTTCAAATTTTTCTAAGTGAAGGAGTGAGTGTGTGAGTTATTCATCTTTGATCCAGTTTTCAATACATCATTAAGCATTTTGATTAAGTTACTAGGCTCTCTTGATCTACAACCTAAAGAGACTCCTGGAGTGATAACAATGGGTACAAAAGGAATGACTATTAATTAGTATCCAATTTTCAACAGGGAAAAATAAAATTAGTGATTAATGCATACAGTTTACTCTTTGTGTCTTCGAGTTCCTGTGGGACATTCTCTCAGAAGAAAAAGAATACCATTTCATTTTGTCAAATATGTTAATATTGAACACATTAGAATGGTCATCACGGGATCATAGAATGATAAATATGAGGAATATTGGGAGAGGCTATTAATATCTATGTAGGGACCCATCTACTGCGATCGTTATATATACTAGAGAACCATTGTTTTATGTTGTCAAATTTGCTATTTAGAGTGAAAACATGAGTATCTATTTCGTCTCCTATAAACACAATATTGTGTTATTATTTAATATTTAGTTACTCAATCATTTAAATTGGTCACGACTAGTAGAAAAGAATGATCAACATATAGTTCAAAATGCATATTAATGAAACATTTTGACTCTCTATACCATTTGGGTTGTGGATGAGAAATAAAGTTTTTAAATCAATGAAATGGAATAAATTTAATTCATGAAACTCATTTTCCCCAAGCAATTAATAGTGAGAGATATATTAAGTATATTATTGTATATTAAGTTATATTAAGTAGACTGACGGATTAGTCAAATACAATGATCGAGAAACTCAGAATTTCGCGGAT
Source organism: Picea sitchensis (assembly GCA_010110895.2). Classification (NCBI taxonomy): domain Eukaryota; kingdom Viridiplantae; phylum Streptophyta; class Pinopsida; order Pinales; family Pinaceae; genus Picea; species Picea sitchensis. The sequence goes on from SNQJ01S0021957.1 coordinate 222,314, forward strand.
AAAACCACGATTATACAACAGTAAAAGCCGCCACTATCCATTCCTTCATTTTTAATTCCATGCGATGTTCAAAACACTAAAACACATTTATACAACAGAAAATAAATAAATAAAAATAAAAATAAAATAAAATAAAAAAAATTAAAGCATAAATTAACGCCAGGAATCATAAATTTCAATTAATGCCATTGCCATCACCAATGTATAGAACTAAAGCCTGAAATCTCCTGTCATTAAATTAAAGAAAGGTTCTAAAAAATCTTATAACTATTACAAGCACAGATTGCGACCATTCTGTATATAATGGAAAACGCAGATTCGCCAAGGATAAGTGGAAGGAAACACTGAGTAATATTTTTAAAATCAAAGGGTAAGAGTTTCACGCATTCACTCAGAATCTGTGTTTGGGTAGGGATTTAAATCCCAATTCCAAATTTGGAGTTCAACCATCGCCATTCCAAACGCTGCATAAATCAATCTATAGTATGAGGTTACCTGGTCTTCTTGACCAACTGTTAGGTATGAAATATAAATAATAACCATCGGACAAACAATTAGGTATTCAATGACCTTCTGAACATAAGAAATCACAATGATAATTAATCCAATGTCGACAGACATCGTTGATACACTTCTAAAATCGCCTTTATAAAATGTATCTATATATATTTTACAAGCAGAAATAGGAGTCCCCCTTTTTTGTTCCATCTTTTCATAAACATTCAATAATAAATACAGACTTATGAATCCATAAGATTTCAATAAGAATGCTCAACACACCAGAGTTCACTTATAATCTCAAAAATTAATCAACCAAAACTTAAACTCATGGGCGACATTCTTAACAGGCATAATTCAAACATTATCAGAAAGACTATGGTAGTTTGCGTTCCAGAATGGGAGGTGCAACTCAAAATTAAAAGATAATGAATATGAATTGTTGGTTATTTGTTCAACGCGGAGAATTCTTACTATCGTAGGGGTTAAAGGAGAACCCCAACTTAGCTAGCTTACACAACCACAAGGAAGCAAAGATTATCCACAAAACGCAGAGATAAAAACACAATAATAGCATAGTAATGAAGAGGGTTTTGTTTTTCGTTGTACAAAGAAGGGATTTGCTGGGCAAAAGAATTATCCTTCACTTATTATCCATGCACAAAAAAATGGGGCATTTGAATCTAATTCTTTAACACCAAAGTGAAAGACAGTCGATTTGGCTCCTGGCCGACTGCTCAAGCACAGACTAATAACTGAAAGGATAAGAACAAAAGATAAAAGCACAATAAAAACGAACTTAGAAACATAAATTTAGAGACTCCCTTGCAATTTCACACGATGCACTATCGCCCAGATAAAAATTCATATGCATAACTAAACAAGTCTTTTTCTTTTAACATCATTTATGCAAGCAAGCTTTCGAAAATAAAGAAATGCAGGATCATGAAATTGAGCTATTATAAATACAAATTATGCACATGCGTACCTTAGTCAAATGCGAAGAACTAAAAGTGACTGTCCTGCACTCGCACTCTGTCCAACTCCGACTTTCCAACCGATGATACCTCACTGGTACCTCCCAGCCAATGCTAGGGGTACTCTTCTTCCCCATGAGCCCCCCGAGCCGTAAAGGGGACACACACACAATACTAGAGAATGCTAGCACCTAGCTCACCTCACAAGGTCGAGCTACCACTCGTTACCTGAGCTGGGTATCCCAACTCCCATAAGAGAAAGTTCAGTCAAGATGAAATTTCAGCAGCATAACATTACGCAAGCCAGAAGTGATCCACACTCCTTTTCTACCATCCTTTTTATAGAGTTTTCAAGTGATTAGTTTCCCAAAATTATCCTTAGATTCCTTTTTCATTAATTTAATTAGGAAAAACCTCCCCCGTACACGTCGCTCGATCCCCTAGTTGCACCAGAAATAATTTTATTAATTAATTAATTATTCTTATTTCCCTCACCCACCTAAAAGCGTTCCTAAAAATGCTCCTCGGTGTTCCAAAATCCCCTTACAATTATGAAATGACTTACGCCTTACTAAATTCCTAGTTGAGTTCATAAATAGAAAGTTCCACGGCTAGATTCCTTACTAAGTTAGACATTCATCTTTTTCTTTATGTTTCCCTTTTTCTTTAAGTTTCATTTTCTTTTAAGTTTCCTTTTCTTTTAAGTTTCCCCCCTTTTCCTTTTTAACAAAAAAAACAATTTAGAAAGTGTAGATAAAAACAACCATTTACCCTTTTATTAAATTTAATCCTCCATTATAATTTTTACTTTAATAATTAAGTTTGAATTTCTTACCCCCCCTTCCTATTACATGTTTATTTAGTTTTTTCTTTATCCACATGTTCTATTTAGACCTAGGTTTTAATTTCACTAGGTTGGGCGACAATTTTTTTAGGGGAAAAATTAGTTATTTAAACTTTACTTACCACATTATTATTTTAAGGTCGACCAGGTCCTAAGGAGGCATAGTTTTCTGGGAACTAGGTTTATTAACTTACCAGTTAAAATCGTGGCATGCCCTTCAGGATGCACTACGTGCTCCAAGGGTGCCACTTGCCTCTTTCCATTTTATTTGCGCGACATTCCCTTCAAGACGCACTACGTGCTCCAAGGGTGCCACTCGCCTCTTGACTGAATTTGGTAGACGTCCAAACCTCTGGACTCAATACTCCGCCAGGTGATCTTGTGGGAGACTAAGGGCCTCTAAGGAATAAGGCCCCTTCCTTATTGCGCACCCCTTAGAATCATCGTGAGCGACTGTCACAGTCTACCCTCATGACATTGTGGGTCTTCTCGAACTAGGTAATCGTTAACCTACAGTTCGAGCCATGATGGGAGTGCTAGTAGGCTGTGGCAGGGTTGCTGCCACACCTCTCCCTCAATGTATCTAGTTGTCATGCGTGACCCCTTTACTCCAAATGTGAGTCTGGTCGACAAGTTATCGTCAACCTGCATCCATCAACGAATCATGTCAGCAATAATAATCAATCATCATAACATCTAATCATATGTACATATGTCACATCATCAACATTCAAACCCTAACAGTCCACTGCTTTACTCGATCTGGAGTCCAATGGGTTTCATCAATGCCTCTGCATCCTCAATGTTTAGAGTCCTGCACACTCAGGAGAACCCATTCAATAGCACTTGTCTATGTAAATACAACAAAATGACATATCATCAAATACACCATATCTCATAATCATAATCAAAACATCCAATAGTATAATAACCCAGATCACTTGCACGCAAGTGTCCTCAAAGAATAAGTTCGCTCAGTGTGCGCATGAGCGAGATGTTACATTTTGCATCTAATAATTCCAGTAATAAATGAAATTTTGAGTCTATCCCCCTCCCATGCTCTGAGATTATAATGGAAACATCATAAATGAGAGCTTATCTTTACAAAAGGATTTTTGTCTTGAGCATTGCAAGGTGGCTGAGGTGTTAGTCCTTACTTTCCAATTTTTAAAGAGTAGATTACCAATCCCTCGTAGCAATGATTTCTTCTGGCAAACCATTTCCTTGTTTGTTTATCACTTCCAGTAAATTTACCAGAGTTGACAATGAATCTTGTTCATCTAGATCATCCGCTGATATGAAGTGAAAAATATCAATACTATAGATATCTTGGGTAGATTTGAGAACAATCTTATTTCCCTTTGTTCCACTTTTAAATAATAACGATATATATACAAATATTCTGAGATTGTGTAACAAAACTCATTTATATTAAAACCCGTTTATATTAAGAGCACCTCAACTATCCTAGTTGTCATGTAACTATTGTTTCCACCTACCTAACAATATATACAAATATTATGAGGATATTAGCAAGACAATATTTTTTTCACCTTACTATAACTAATTCAAATAATAAGGTCAATGTTCTCTATGAAGTTATGTACAGGATGGGTTCCTAAGTTCCTTATATAGAAGCATCAGAGAGGAGAGATTATTTATGCCACGATAGTCCCAAATATCTCATATATCTATCCTTCCTGCCTGCCTGGAATATATTGAGTATCTCTATCCATTAGATTTACCAAATCGAGGATCCCTTATGGCTTTCTTGCAACACGACTTTCAAATCTTAGCACTTTTCCTAGCTAAGTTTGTTTCTCCCACTGACACAACTCACTCTCATTGAGGCTAAGGAAGGAAATCTATTCATTCCAACATAAGTATGCCATATTTGTGCTTAAGTCAAGGTTGTATTTTGGTAAAATCCACGATAGTCCATATCGAGCCTTCAAGTCTCAAACGCCTCCCGCAATTCCATCAAAATATAATCCCAAAACTACAATTTCTAAAATAAAAATAAATAATCCTGCAAGATAACTTTACATCCCAAATATTTAGCTTGTTCGCAAAATAAAAGAGTGTATGAATTTGATGTCTTTGGAAGGTCGAGTCATCATGTTATTGTTATGTATTAATAGACTCGTAGAGCCCTTTGTTAAGGCATGCCTTAATAGACTCATAGAGACCTTTCTCAAGGCCCTACAGACGGAAAAGAAAAATCACTGCACCATGATTTGTATTCAATGTTTTCTTACTCCTTTTCTGCTATTTTTGTTGTATGGAATCCATGCACTATTCCTCTGTAAAGACTCTGGAACATAAGAGTTGCATATGTATGATATCTACCTTTCATCACTATAAAATTTACACGACAAAGAGGGGGCAGTCTTCACCATAAACATTTGGCTCATTTTGAAACGACATGACCATGACATTTATCCATTTCTAAAATTTTCAGTCATATCGTCATAGTCCATTACTAAACACAATCGATTAAGGGTTTCTACTTCAACATACTTTTACAAGTTTGAAGAGCATATACATTTGAACTTATGTATGTTCTCAAATAATTTATGTTGTGTTGAGATCAACTTCTTGCAACCATCTGACAACTTGGGCTTTTGAAATTTTAGACATATGGTGTGGTTTTAAGACTTACAATGGGGTCCAAATTATTGTCTTTCACTATGATTCCTACTTGAGAAAATATGATAGAAATGGATGCAACATATATCGCCATTCTCCATATATTCTTTTTCTCAATCTTGAGAGGGAACAATCTCCATACAATGGTACTGAATCACCTCTGTTTTATCGTATTTTGACATTTTCAGTGTGCTTCCAAGAGTTACAATGATGTGCAAATTATTGCCTTGCAGTAAGATTCATAATTGAGAAAAAACAGGAGAGAATAAGAAAGAAATGGATGCACCAAATGTCACCATAGTATTATGTTCTATTTCTTAATCTTAAAAGGGTTTCTCTCCATATGGTGATACGTAATCACCTTTGATTTTTAGAAATGCAATATATTTTAAAGTACTCTATGACAAAAAAAAATAAAAAACCTTGGTGTATACTACTTCATATCAACAACACAATTTATGAAACTAACAAGATCAACCACCGTTCCAAAATATGAAAAAGAACAATGTGTTTTTGAGTGTCCACTCCACAACAATCAAACAATTTGAATTCTTTGTCCTCCAATTGATTTAGTCAAGCATATCAATCCAACAACAACAATATTAAAGATAACATGCAACATAAAGGGAATAAAAATTAGACTAGATTTAAACTAATAGAGCATAATTTTAGGAGAAATATGCCTTGATGCATATCTACCCTAAGTCTATCAATGCAGTTTATATCACACAATTTCAACCTAGAAAAGTTGAAATGATTTAAATAATAAAATCGAGAATGGGGAAAAAACAACATTCTCGTGTGTATCTAAATCAGACACTGCGGTGAGATCCACTATTGATTTAAGGTATTCTTTTCTATCTTCAAAAATACTTGTAGCACCACTAGCTTCTAATTCGAATTGTTGCTCCGATAAGATAGCCACCAAAAAGACAGACTTCCTACGCAACTGAATGTCACTGCTATCATTGCTCATGATATCCTATCAACCAAGGAAACCAAACAAGTTCAATATCGTGTGTGCTCTTCAATATAAATAGTTGGAGTGAAAGCAAATTCTAATTAACATTTTACCTAAAGCATATGAGCTCCCCCTTCAGAGTAAAACATAGCTTTCCCTTCGAGGGTTGTTTCTAATTATGTTGAAACTGCATAAACAACCTTAACTGCCTCTTCAAAACAACTTGATTTTACCATCCCCATTAATTTTGGTAAGACATGGAGTTCAATTATCCGAAATACATTTAAATTCAACGATGGATTAAGATACAAAAGTTATATGCGACACACAATACAAAGATGTCATACAAAAATAGTGCACTCTTTCTGAGACTTCTTGTTGATAGTCCCAAATATCTCATATTTCTATCATGCCTGACATATATGGAGTATCTCTATTCCTTATATTTACCAAATCGAGAATACCTTCTGGATTGCTTGGAGCACGGATTTCAAATCTTAGCGCTATCTATCGAAGAAAGGAAAAGAAAAAAAGAGGAAGACTCACCTGGAAATCTGTCTATCGCAACAGCAGAAGAATGATAATTTCCCACAAGACATAGAGCAACTTCTCCATCCTGGGCAGTGCACATAGGCAAAAACGAAAATGGAGAGACAGACCGACCAACCACAGATGCAAAAATGAAAACAGAGAGACAGACTGACCGAGCTATGTTCTAAATGCCAATGGATAGACGATTTCTCATTTGTTATGTATAGACGAAGAAAACCGCTAAAAACACTCCCTTAAAAGAACGCCTTCCGCGTAATAATTTAGAAATTCATTTAAGATAAATATGACATGATGTAATCACGTCATGGTTAAATCACAAAAATTATATTTAATTTTGGAGACATTTTTTAAGTTCTAGTATATAGCAAATTTTACAAAAAGGCGTTGTTTTCATGTGTTAAAATATTGGGTAATAAATTATTTATTTATTTATTTGTGCTACTATTATTGTTTTTGAAGGTGCAAAAAGAACGTTGTTATAAAGTGAAAATGTTGAAAAATTTGTTTCTTTAAATTTTGTTGGATAAAATAAGAACATTGTGATTGTATGAACATAAATATTGTTGTATTAGTGGCTATAAGAAACCTATGAATCCTAGATGATAGCTTTTTAAGTTATTTAATTTTTCGCAAGTAAATTTTTTGAATTTAATGACATTGCTATAGAAAAGTATATTGAAAGGTATATCAACATGCCCCTCCCAAAGGTTTGGCAATTATACCCACAAATACATTATTCTATGTTGAAGGGTATCTCTATTGCACTTTTCTAAGTTTGTTTGGCCTTTTTTCAAATTAATCATGGTTAGTTATCGACGAGTTTTGATGAGTTTCATCACTATACCAGAGTGGGTTTTAAATGTTGATATGAAAGTTATGTGTCGATGAGAAAGTGAAATTAATGCACCAATACAAAAGTGAATGAAGTTGGTCGATCAAGAAGAAAGTGAAATGAAAGCGCCAATGAGAAAGTGAAATGAAGGTGTCGGTGAGAGAGTTAAATGAAGGCGTCAACCAAGAATAAAGTGACATGAAAACGTCGATGAGAAAGTGAATGAAGTTGTCCAATCAAGGAGAAAGTGAAAAAAAATTGTCAACCAAAGAAAAAACCCTTTCGGTATTTTCGTTATAACTTTTATTTCTGATCTATGTTTAATGCATGCCTTATACCATTGAAAAGGTCTCGTTGAGATCTACAACTTATGCTTTTTTAACGATTTAGCATTATTTGTTTCATATTTTTGAAATAATGGTATGACCAAAGTCATAACTCATGAAAGGAGATCAAACTTAGAGAAGTAAAGTCGAATACCTTGCTACAATGCGAATGGACTTTTTATGTTGATTCCATGTTTCTAAAGTATTATATATATATATATATAGAGAGAGAGAGAGAGAGAGAGAGAGAGAGAGAGAGAGAGAGGTTTCTTATATATAGAAAAATATTTACATCTGCAACTAGAAACAAATGAAACAAAAACAATGGATCATTTAATACAATAATTGTTGTAGAATTTTCTACGTTCTTTCCTTGTTTTCAAATTAATCATGGTTAGTTATCGATGAGTTTTGATGACTTTCATCACTATACCAAAGTGGGTTTTAAACACCAATATGAAAGTAAAATTAAGTGTCGATAAGAAAGTGAAATGAAGGGGTTAATACAAAAGTGGATGAAATTGGCCAATCAACAAGAAAAAGAAATGAAAACAACAATGAGAAAGTGAAATGAAAGCAACGATACAAAGGCAGAGAAAGTGAAATGAAAAAAAACGATATATATATATACTAAATTTGTCTGATATATATACACATGTACATTTGTATATATAATAGTTTTAAAACAAATTAAAACTTTTAAAAATAAAATTACATAATTCCATTACATAAAGGGCCCTCAAATATGTCTTCATTCTTATAGTCCATGATTCATAGTTTGTTCCATTGAAAAAATGAGCTCTATTTGTAGGGAGACCTTCCTTACAATCCATATGTGCTTAATATATTCCTTCCAGTGGTTAAATTGTTTCTGAAGGAACCTTCTCTAAAACCAATTGTTGAACTTATGCTTATACTGAGGGGGGGGAGGGGGGGGTGGGGAATCCGTATAAGATACTTTTACTTTAATTGAGCATTCAACAATCATTCATTAACTTAAAAATAGTAAATTCATGTAAAATCAAATCAAGGTACACAAAGTTTAACTTGGAAACCCTTGCGAGAGAAAACCACAAAACTTATCTTTATAAATGTTTGTAGTAACCAAAATACTATTACAAATCTTGTAAGAACCAACCTACTAGAGACACCAATCTCCTTAGCTGATACAAATCCTGGTAGGCACCAACCTACTCTTACAGATCTTTGTAGACAACAATCTATTAGAGACACCAATCCCCACCACTAAGCACCAACTTAGCAAGAGACACCAATCTCTTTCAAATCTCCATGGACACCAATCTACGAGACACACGAATCCCCACCACTAAGCACCAATTTAGCAAGAGGCACCAATCTCTTTCAGATCTTCGTAGACACCAATCTCCTCAATTGAGCACCAAATCAGTAAGACCTATATATACACCAACCTAAGATATCCATACACAATACTTATGAATTCACCTACATGATTCATACTTCATGTATTTCATAACATCATCATACCCTTAACTTTCATGCTCTAGCACCTCTCTTTGCTTGATACCCCAGACATAGATTCAAACCCTAGTCATATTTATCCTTCATGCCCTAGTGAACCTTGTAGCATCACTCACATAATATAATCCCAGAATAAAAATTCGCAAACTTAAAACAACGCACTTTGCAACATAATATACCTTAGTCCTTTGTAGCGCACCCTTAAAACTCCAAGAAACTCCTCTTGCACACCTTTAGACTCCAAGTATTCTCTCCAACTTCTCTTGTGTGCCTCAGATCTCTTATGTGCACCTCAGACTTGATATTCTTGCTTGGATGATCTTCAAATGCACATCTATCCTATATTTACAGTGTTTTTGTGCTCACTTTTAGTGCCAACCTGTAAAGACTACCTGGTTCAACTTGAACTTTCTGGTTGGGTTGTCTGAAAGACAAATTCAAATCTCCTCATTCCTAAGGATTTAGAGAGAGCACCATATAATGTTGAAAATGTATTAGAATAAGATTTCCAACCATATAATCTATGCTCCAATTTGAGCTAGGTATTCATAGTAAAAATGTCTTCAAAGATAGGGTATCCAAATTTATCATTGGCGCAGCCGCACCCTCGGGCACGTCCGCTCCCACAGGATCTTCTTCTTCTCGGCCCGAAGAACTCCAAGGTTCTTCTATTTCCTTATCGGGAAATCTGCACCCACATTTCTCTTCGCGCGATCCCCCTTCCCGGATTTATCGGAGGATCGGAACTCGCGGCTTCGCAATTTCTCTGTTGATCACAGGGCTCTCAATTCCCCGAGACCCGATGTGTCAGTCACCGCTGACTTCCTCTTACCTCTATCGGGACTTCGGTTCTATCGCGACTTCGCTACTCGCAAAACCAACCACTTGGTTCTCCAACCCTCGATACCCGATACACCGAAACGTCGATGCGCACGTGAGTTGACTTTTCAACGGTCCCCTATCTCGTCGGGACTTCGAAACTCGCGGGATCGCGAATCCTAACGCCCAAGTTTCGGGGCTTCTCGCGGCGAGATCCCGATGACTTATGCCACCTTTCCTCCACTCGTCGACTTCGCTGTGGCCCACACTGTCCTCCAACTGTCGGGATATTGCGTATCGCAATATTGTGACTTCCGCTGAAATGATTTGGAGTCTCAACTCATGAAATC
>SNQJ01S0021958.1:16092-45213 GCA_010110895.2 Picea sitchensis
AGTTACTTTCTTGTTTTTCATTCACCACCCTCAAATACAATTCAATTTAAAATAAAGAAATAAAACAATGCAATTTAAATTATATATATATATATAATAATAATAATTAAACATAAATATATAAAAATTAAATTAATCTTAAATTATATATTAATTCAAATTAAATTTTAACATAAATTAATTAATTAAAACAAAATTAACATTATCTATATATATCAGATTTAATAAAAAATAATTCATATAAAAACAAATTAACTTTAAAATAAAAAAATAAAAAATAATATATATTAGCAAATCAAACTATTTTAAAAAAAATAAACAAAAAATAACTCGGACGCGCAAATCAAAACAGCAGCGCACATACCTGTCCGGTAAAGAAGGCGGACGCAATAGCCCGATCAATCACTGAAAGCTCCACGCCTAATTTAAACCCCACACAGTTATTAAAAATTGCCAGGTTATTGTAACGGAACTGTCTCGCAGAAAACGGACATAGTAAAAAAAAAAACAGCCAGAGTGTCTAACATTCGAGTTCATTTTTTCCTGGAAAAAAAAACATGATCGGGCGGGCATCAGGTCCGGTTCATAAATTATTGACATTAATAATTTGATTAGTTTGATTAATCATTATTGTTATTAAAATGGATGATTAGTTTGATTAATCATTATTGTTATTAAAATGGATAAGGATATATATTTTTTTTAAAAGATTACAAGTTCAAATTAAAAAAGAATAGGGTATGTATATTTATGATAGATTTCATACAGCAATTTGATATCTAACTTTGTAGTGATTTTAAAAATAAATTATTATTATTATTATTATTATTAATCACACTAATCACTTGTAGTAATGATTAAATTTATACATTAAATTAGAGGTTTTAAATAAGATTTAAAATATTTTTATTAAGATTTTTTTATACTTAATGAAATAAATTAATAATTTAAAATTTAGAGATATAGTTTACAATATCTCATATAGCTTTTCTGCAATAGTTTACAATATCTCATATAGCCTAAACTTGGCAATAACTTTCTCATATAGCCTTACTGCAATCGCTCTTGATTCGAAAGCGACTTTAAGCTCTTCTAACATATTTTATGAGTTTGTTGTGGTCACGCTGTAAAAATATTTTCTAAAAGCAACCAAACAACAAAGAATATCAGTTTTTATCATTAATACAATCCCCTTCAATGATCCTAAATGTAACAATGTAGTCTAGTTCTTTTTTCATGGATTTCTATCTTTTTTTCCAAACTATTTTCGTATAACTTAGTTAAAATGGAGCTAATCAAAATAGTCCTATAATTAGGGGAACTTCTATTATCCCCGCTTTTAAAAATAGATACAATAAGGCTTTGAGTCCAGCCTTTTTCTTTTTAGAGCACTTAACCCCAAACTTAATGTCTTTTATACAAAACACTTCATCCTTATATGTAATATTTTATTTTAAATATTATTTTTTGAAAACATATTATTGAAATTCACATGATTCAAAATAATTAAAACACATAGAAAAAAAATTTAAATGAATTAGTATTTGAATTTTTTATTTTTTTTAATAAGTTAATATTTAAAATTAAAACTTTTAATTTTTTAAATTCATTTTGTAGTTAAATTTGTTTTGAAAAATAATTTTTTTAATATAAAAAATATACAAATAAATTATTATTATCTTCTCATATTTACAAATTCAATATTAATAACTAATAAATTTTATTATTTTTTATAATTATTTAAATATTTATATATATAACATTTTATTATAAATATTTTTTTCAAAATATATTATTAAAATTTACGTAAATTTACTATTCTATATAATTTTTCTCATAAATGCACTGTTCAATATAGCATTCTAATAACATTTATTAAATAGGCGCACTACATCCATTCCATTCAAAATGACATGCCTTATATTTAAAACGAAAAATATCTCTAGCAACATTTGTGGCATAATAGTGACAGCCATTTGGATTCATCAAATCTATATAGTTTAATTTTTACAAATCCAACCTGTAAGTTCTAAGCAAACAATGGCAGTTGTAATTAAATACTATCACAACAACATGATTAAAAGTGATTGAGATAAATGAAAATGATTTAATTTTTTTATATCAACCAATTAACTAAAAATCATTTTTAGGGTTCATAAAAAATTAACATAAAATCTTGATAATAAAGAGTTGTAACATTCCATTCTTTCCTGATTCATGGTTATTAGTAAATGTTAATTGAAAACTGTAATATATTATGAATTTCAGCAGTTAACTAATTTTTAGGGTTCATAAAAAATTAACATAAAATCTTGATAATCAAGAGATGTAACATTCAATTCTTTCCTGATTCATGGTTATTAGTAAATGTTAATTGAAAACTGTAATATATTATGAATTTCACATCATATTTGATGTAAACATTATAATAGATGTTAATTGAAAACTGTAATATATTATGAATTCAAGATCATATTTGATGTAAATATAGTTTGAAAAATAACTAGTTACTTTTTTGTTTTGCATTTACCACCTTAAAATATAATTCAATTTAAAAAATAAAAATAAAACAATACTATTTAAATACACTCTATATATAACAAAATATAAAACTAATATATATATATATATATAGATAGATAGATAGATATAAAAATTAAACAGAAATATATAAAAATTAAATTAAATTATATATTAATTCAAATTAAATTTCAACATAAATTAATTAATTAAAACAAAATAAACATTATCTATATATATCAAATTTAATACTAAATAATCGTACATATAAAAACAAATTAACTTTAAAATGAAAAAAAATAATATATATTAACAAATAAAACTATTTTAAAAAAAAAATTAACAAAAAAATAACTCAAAAAAACAACCAGCGCACAGACCCGTCGGGTAAAGAAGACGGACTCAATAACCCGATCAATCACTAAAAGCTCCACGCCTAATTCAAAAAAGACGACGCAATAACCCGATCCATCAATGAAAACTCCAGTCGTAATTTCAACCCCCCACATAGTTATTAAAAATGAAAATCTACCCCTTAAGAAATTGATAATCGAAAATTATTAAATAATAACATATGATTATTACTAACATAACTAGCACAACTGCTAATACAGCAGCTGGAGAACGCAGGTAAAGAATTTATTAAATTTTATTATTGATTAACAAATAAACGGTTGTCTTTCATTTATCTGATGTTAATATTTTAATTTCTGTTAAGTGGCAATCAATTAGCAATCAAAGTAATTTTTAAATATGATTAGGTAAATGTAAAAAAGTAAACACATAAACGGATCTATTTATAATAGCTAGGAAGTTAATGATTGAAATCACAGCCATTTATTTTGTGTGACTACTAAGAATATTCCAGCCATATTTAATCTTGTCCATAGAAAACTTATTAAGCACTAAACCCCTATTAAATCTGCCCATTGTCAATAGGTGTACCCCTTTAGGCGTAATTATCCTTATAAGAAGTCCATTCATGTCTATAAATACCATGAATGATTCTAAAATTGAAAACTATACTAACCCATCTTAATAAAACTCGAGTCTAAAGTTTTTATCTTTTGGGTGGAATAGTTAGATTTGCATATTTGAGTGGCTAAGTTTGTATAATTGGAGTGCCTCATGTGTTTTTCAAATGTTGAATCCATTTATACATTCAGAAATACAATTTAAACAACAAAAAATTTGATTTTGTACACATTAACATCACAATAAAAACCAAAAAATAAAAAGTTTAATACAATTTAAACAACAAGAATTTATACATTCAAAAATACAATTTAAACAACAAAAAATAAAAACAAAAAAAATGATTTTGTACACATTAACATCACAATAAAAACCAAAAAATAAAAAGTTTACCAAAAGCTTATTTATAAAGGAGTATGTTAAGGAGCAATCCTCCCTCCCGAGTTTTGCTTTCCAGGAAAAAAAGAATGGGCCTGAATCTCGACAAGATTTTCAGGGGTAGTTTGAATTTTGCATGGATCAAAGTTCCATGGGTTTTGCCCCATTTTAAACCAACCCAGATGCTTAGAAAATCGATTGACTTGCCAGAAAAATAACTCGGGAGAGAAGATTGCTCCCAAGTTAACCCATTCCAAAACTAGTGCGTTAAAAGCTTTTCATGTTTCTCTCGGCTTTGCTCGACTCATCAAATAGCTCTTTGTTAAATATGAAACTCCATCAACTACTTAGAATTCTTCCACATGCTAGTAGGTATCAAACATTGTTTGATATCACATTATAGAAATAACATTGTTTGATATGACATTATATAGAAATTAGAGTAAGAAAACAACCAAGAAAATAGAATAATTAACAAACAAAAACCAAGTCAAATAATATGTACATCAATAATATATTAATAATACATTTCAAAGTAAAAACCCCACAAAAGTATCATAACTAACTGGTTATTAAGGTTTAGTTAAAACTTAGGATTATTTTTATCAGATTCAAGAGAAAAGGTCAATGACCACTTGAATCACTGACCAAGTACAATCAATTATGTTGCAATATATGAAAAGTAACCAAGTAGTAGTCAACTGAGCAAAATCAACCTAGGTATAAAAAGTAAGTAGTAATCAAATAAAGTCAATTATTTGAATTTGAATCAACCTCATCTATATATGAAAAACAATTCAGTAATAATTAATTAAATTGTAAACATCTTCATCCATATTGATGAAGATTAACTTAGACCTAATTACAATTAATTAATCTGTGATCAATTTCATCCACATGAAAATGCAAGTAAATAGTTCAGACTTTTATACTTACAATCCATATGAAAAACAACTAGGTAGTGATAAACTAAGTTGTAATCAACTCCATCTATATGGAAAGCACACAATGGCAATGGTTGGATGTTGCATGTATTGAAAAACAAATGTTGGGTTTTTTGGTAGGAAAATGGGAAGCAGTGGAAAGCACACAATGGCAATGGTTGGATGTTGCATGTATTGAAAAACAAATGTTGGGTTTTTTGGTAGGAAAATGGGAAGCAGTGGAAAACACAGAATGGCAATGGTTGGATGTTGCATGTATTGAAAAACAAATGTTGGAATTTTTTGGTAGGAAAATGGGAAGCAGTGGTGAGGGGACAGTAAAATGTTGGGTTTTTTTTTTTTATTGTGGTGTAGGAAAATGGGAAGTAGTGGTGAGGGGACAGTAGCTGAGACTGTTGTAAAGAGGAATAGCCTGCAGGCCTTTTTGTGAACAGAATGCCTCAGCAAAAGTGAATGTAGCAGCTCGAGAAGTTCATGAATTCGACCAAGAAAAAACTCTCATGTTGAAGCACGCTTTGGAAAAAAATTCATGTTGAAGTACGCTTTGGAGAAAAATTCACGAGGAGTTGCAGAAACAGCTACAGCATAACTTTGTCCAATTTTATCTGAGTGCAAGAAAATATACACCTGTATGCTCCCTTCAGACTCCATTAATAGTGCCTCCTGCTCGTCTCTGGTGTTGCTCGTCTCTGGTGTTGCTCCCAACAGCTCGTTTCTGGTGTTGCTGCCCAACTCAGCACATGTATGCCCATAAATATATGTACACTGTGCCGCAGCAAATGAATTTGAATTATATGCCATCAATTATTCTGCCCCCTCCTATTGCATGGGATTTTAAGGGGCCATCCCCTCCTATTGCATGGGATTTTAAGGGGCCACAATATATAATTTAAATTTATATGTACATATTTATGGGCATACCTGTGCTGAATTGCGAAACAACACCGTATATGAGCTGTTGGGGATGACACCCAATTGGAATGAATAAAGTTGCAGTGAGAAAAGGGTGCAGGAAGCATTATTAATGTAGTTTGAAGGAGTTTATAGGTGTATATTCTCTTTCACTCGGATCCAATTGGAGAAAGTTATTTTTTCTCTCCTATCCCAAGCGCAAAGCGCACATCAGCATGATAAAAAAAATTGGTGGAATTCATGAACTTCGCGAGTTGCTACTTTCAATTTTGTTGGGGCCTTCTGCTCACAAAGAGGTCTACAGGCTATTTCTCATATACAACAATCTCTTCTATTATTTGGTGTTAAGTTATATGAACATGTTGATGTAATCTAGTTTGTTAAAATAATAATAAAATAAATAAAAATATTTAAAACAAGTTTTTAATAAATAAAAAGAAAGATTTAAAACTAATTTTAAATATATTTTTCATTTTACATAATTTGATTGATTAATTAAATATTTTAAACATAAAACCCGAACTTTAAATAAATAAATAAAATCCTTCCCTTCACTGTAGTAGTACTTTAAATAAATAAAACCCTTCCCTTCAGTGTAATAGTCCTCTAAATAAATAAAACCCTTCCCTTCAGTGTAGTAGTGATAAAACCCCTTTTTTTATTTTTATTTTTTTAATATGTTAGAGGCCTATTATATACATCGCCAATAGTAAAATATATGCTTTTCAAAATGTTTAAAATGTTAATTTAAATGAAATTTAAAAAAATGTTTTATAAAGTTAGAGCTTTGAGTGAAGAAAATCTGTATAACATCATAAAGAAATAGATCACTGTAATTCCATGGATGGCACTAGCCCTAGACCACACCAATTTTAGATGGCTAGATATTTTAAATATCTCCCCCTACTCAAACCTCTATAACCTTACAAAAGAAATCATTCTAAAATAATGAGAGATTTAACACAATTTGTTAATCTTTTAGTTTTTATAAAATATTTTTATTATGTCATCGTTATATTTTATTGAACCTCTTGGTAAGATGTCCATGTAACATAACACATCAAAATAAAAAATTATATATATATATAATCAAAATAGAGCCGTCTATTTATTAAGGGAGAGAGATTTGATTCTTCTGTGTGCTTGATCTCCTATGAGATCATAGGTTCGACTCTCTTGGATCTCCTACGAGGTCGTAGTCGTCTTAATATCTATCAAGGAAGAGAGATTTGATCCCTCTATGTGCTTGATCTCATACTAGGTCATAGATTCAACTCTCTTGATCTCCTATGAGGTCGTAGGTTCTACTCTCTTGATCTTCTACAATTTCTTCACTCGAAAAGAAAAAGAAAAGAAAAAAAAACAATAACCTAAACCAAAAAAAATCAGTAAAAAAAAACCCTAAACCAAAAAAGACAATATGAATAATTTAAATGAACACACATTACACTTATTTATATTGATTTTTATAATAAATTACCAAATCGAGGAGAAAGGTTATATTTATATATATTTATTAACAATTTAACAACTTCAACAACTTCAAGTAATATAAAAAATAAAAAAAATAAAAAAAACCCTAACAAACTATTAAATAAACAAGTCTATCAAAATCTCCCTCATTAATGAGAATATGTACGGATTCCATTATTAATGAGAATATGTACCAATGTGGAGATCTATGGGATCTATGGGCACAAGATGCATAAGCAAATAGTAAACTTAATTAAGAGAAAGAAGTGAAAATCAACTCAATGAACATATATTACATTTATTTATATTAGTTTTATAATTTATTATTTTCATTTATATTAGTTTTATAATAAATTATTAAATTAAGATAAGTTAAAGTTGATTTTCTTTCATTAATGATTTAACAATTTTTCATTAAATAATATAAAAATATATATATCTTAATAATTTATTAATTGAGAACATAAATACAATAATAATTGAAATTAATCTAATAAACATATAATTTACTTTAACTTTAATTATGGTTAAAAAAAGTATGACTCCTATTATTTTATTATTATTTTATAAGACTGAAGAAAATACTAGAATACAACACCACAAGTTATGACGCATCCCCTCAAAACCATTACTATTATATAGATTAGGTTTAATACAATTCAACAATTAAAAAAGTTAATTATTTAAGATATAATGTGTGTACCTTTTTTTATTGGATGACGGATGAATGTGATATGTATGTTTAATGTGATAAATGTCAATCTATTACTTGCTTTTCAATATGATCTTCTATTTGATTGAGGTTTCTAGAAATATGAGTAAATGTGATGGACTCAAAAATTTGTAACAGAAGTTTGACTTGGAGGTACTTGCAATAAAGAAATGGATCATGAACCTGATACACATTGTTGAGCTAATGAACGATGAGGTGAGAATATAATAGAATTCTAAGGTGACGAATATGAAGGTTACTAGCCTAGGGGATGAGACCGATGACAACAACATATTCTTCTTGGTAGTTGGTTCAAGGCATATGCCGCTGGAATGGAGAAACACATGGTCTAGGGTGTAAATGGTTAAGGTTGTTGAAGCGAGATTCCGGGTCCATCGACTATCTCTGTCTGCGCACCCGATGTGATAAGTGAATGAAGGATTCATCTATTGAAAACAAGGAAACAAGATTAGGCTCAGATATTGAGAGAGATAAATCCATAAAACAAAGGCTAAAAAAAATTAGGAAAGCGACAAAACATAAGGTAAGGTGGTTATGCTCGAGGTTACAATTTCTTCAAGTATAACCCGTTGAATAGGTCCTTGAGGGTTTCCCCTTCGGGGTAAGCCATGATGTAGGCCCCCTAATTAAGGAAATGACAGATTACATAGGGTCTCGTCCAGAGGGATTCGAATTTTCCATAGCCAAGAGTATCATGGGTGATATCGTAGGACAATACAAGGTATCCTTTGATAAACTATTGAAGGCTGATGTATCGGTCAAAGGTGGCCTTAGAACGCTTCTTAGTTGCTTCATTGTTTTTTAATGAGGCTCGACAATCTTCATCGAGGGATTCGAGGGAGAACAATCATTTCTCAAGAGGAGTTATGTTAGGCAGGAGCTGAATCACAGTGCACAACATTGAGATTTCATACTCAATGGGGAGTACATATTCAATGCCATGGACAAAGTGAAAGGGAGTGAAACCATTGGTCATTTTGATAGTTATCTGATATGCCCATAAGGCTGAAAAAATCATTTGATGCCAATTAGTCTTGTGTTTGTCAACCTTGCATTGAATCATAGTTTTGAGAAATTTGTTGATGACCTCAAATTTCCCATTAGATTGTGGGTAATACAATGAGGTGAATTCATGGGTGAATCCTAATTTTCATATAGTTCCACAAATACTTTGTTTTCGAAGTGCTTACCATGGTCGGAGACTAGTTGTAGGGGGATCCCGAAGGGAGAGATGCCATGGTTGAAGAAACAATACATTGTTGTGTTGGTCATATTGTTGAATGTAGGCATAGCTTCAACCCATTTGGTGAAGTAGTCAACAACGACTACAATGTACTTGTGTCCATTGTTGGACATAGGGTTACACGTCATGAAATCGATGCCCCATTTGTAGAAGGGGCCAGATGTGATGACTGGGTGTAAGAGGGCAGGGGGTGCTTGAGCCTTATGTGCATATAACTGACATTTGTCGCACTGCTTAACTGCGTGGATGTAGTCAGGAAAAAACAAGGGACAAAAGTATCCCTCCCAAATTATCGTTTGGGCAGTGGACATGCCAAAAAAGTGATTGTCGCATGCGCCACTATCGAAATCATTCAGAAATGTCTCGACCTCTTCCAGGGTGAGTTATCATCAAAGGAGCATGTTGATGCCTCGACGATAGAGAACATATCCTATGAGGAGGTATCATGAGGCTTGGTGTCGGATATGACGACGGTCATCCCAAGAAAGGTGATGACCTAATTTTTGAGTTCGGAGATAGACTAAAATATCGTTGCACCATGGGTCAATGGATGATATGAGGAATAAATGCTCATCAAGGAAATCCTCATTGACCAGGGGGTCTGAAGAGTTATGGTAAGTCTATGAGGAGTTTGGAGACGATAGGTGATTTTTTTCTCTTTGGTGTGGTAAACTCTAGGTCATATTCTTGGAGAATGACGATCCAATGAGCAAATTTTCCATTGATCTGGCGGCTACTCAAGAGGTAACCCATGGGGTTGGAATCTGTGACTAATTTGGTAGTACGAAGCAATATGCAGTGGTGTAGATTTTGAATTGTAAGGACGACTGCTATGGCTAGAGTCTCCTCATGGTTGTATCTAAGTGGTGGCCCTGAGAGGTTCTTGTTGATGTAGTATCTAACATGTTCGCGTTGATCATCATCAACCTGGATGAGAAATCCGATAATAGAAACCTCTGAAGAGGATAGGTAGAGTATGTAATCCCTATTGTAATACGGGAGATTGATTAAGGGGGATTTTATGATTGCATCTTTTAGTGAATCAAAGGAAGCTTGGGCATGGTGGCCCCAGTGAAATGGGATGTCACGACAGAGTAATCGTAGGAAGATGTGGTCACTAATGGCATATTCAGGGACAAAACGCCACAAGAAATTGGATTTTCCTTGGAGGCTCTGCAACTGGCGTAAGTTCCTGGGAGGGGAGATCTCATTGATTTCCTAAACTTTAATTGGGTCTATGGTGATGCCCTGTTGGGATACTATGAATCCCAATAGGTGGACTACAATGACACAAAAGTCACATTTAAGAGGGTTTAGTAGTATGTTGTACCTTCGACAACGTTCAAAGATGATTTGTATATCCACTTTGTTGGGAAAGCTTCTTGGACCAAGATGTGAGGTCATTTAGGTAGGACAAAATGATGTGAGAAAGGTCATGAAGGTGTATGTCATCATACATTGGAAAATTTTCATGGCATTGTTTCGGTCGAAGGGAAGGACACAATAGGAAAAGGTACCCAAAGGTGTTGTGAAGGTGGTTTTGTATTGACATGCATGGTGGATTTGAATCTAGTTATAGATGGAAAATATGTCCATGAGGGAGAGGGCTTCATGACCAAAACAAGAATCGATGACTTGATCAATAAAGGGAGTAGGGAAGTTATCTTTGGGACAAGCTTGGTTGAGGTCACAGAAGTTTGTGCAAACTCGAATGGTACCCTGTTTTTTATTGACAGGGACAGGATTGGAGACCCAGGATGTGAATGCAATGGGGTATATGAAGGCAGTTGTACGTAGTTTGTCAATCTCATATTTGATCTCCATGGATTTGAAGGGTGAAGGGGTTGTTGCTTTTGGAGAACATGGGAAACAACAGGCCAAGTGTCAATGCGATGTTCAACAATGGATGGGTCTAACCCTAGAATTTCAATGTATGACCAGGAAAACACATCACGATATTCCTTGAAAGGGATTTTTATGCTACAATTTCTTCTGGGGAGCATGTTTCCCCCAGGATGATTTCTTCCACTACATTGAGTTTGACCGAGATGTCGATATTGATAGATATTAGCCATATTACCTTCTTCAAATGTGTCGGGTCCGGGTATTGGATTATTGAACTAGTTTACATGGACATAGGGGATGAAATATTTAGCTTTGATGGTATAGACAAGGGTGTTAGTGGGTGGCCGAAAGGCATTGTGTGCCAGAAAAAGGGATCGTTGATGAAAATCATCCCATGGGTAATCGGGTGCACATAGGACCTCTAAAATTTCTTCATCAAACTAAAAGGTGATGGAGTACAGGGAGTCTGTAATAGGAGAGAGTGGGGTGTTGAGATTCATGGGGGTAGTAGGTGAATATTGGATATCGTCATTCATCCTTGAGTCATATGGACATATGGAATGGGAATGGAGGCAAACGATATATTTCATGAACCAAATATCCATATATGAATTGGATGTATTGTTGTATGGGGGAGGGGGAATATTGTAAACTATATGAATTGGATGTATTGTTGTATGGGGGAGGGGGAATATTGTAAACCGGTGTTACAGGAGAGGCTTGGGGGGAAGTTCTTGCATCATGGTGGGAGGGAAAGAGGGGTCAATGGATGGGGGTTGGGTCATGGGGGGTATGACATGGCTTCTTGGATGATGATTGTTCACATCCTAGTTCTCCAGCGTTGGTACAATTGGTGGAATGGGTGGGATGGGGACCCTCTGGCGAGCACGTCCATCGATATGAGTGGGAAACATTATGTTTAATGATATATTTGGTAACCCAATGCACAAGGGAATCACATGCACTCATTTACTAACGTAGAGACAGAGAATTTCAGTAACTGGTGATACCGAGGAGATGGTTTGGGATGATTTGGGTAATGTGGTTTGGTGCACTACGACAAGGGTGTCCCAAAATTGAGGGAGGGTCGGGAAGTGGTGTGCATAATGAACGTATTGAGAGAAGATAATGAAAGCACGGTTGGTTCTAAAACTGGGGGGTTTGGATGAAGAAAGTTTCAGGGAGGTCCGTCGGGTGACTGGTGTAGGTACTAGCGACATACTTACAGGTTTTGTAATGAGGTTCTGCAACTTGAGTAAGGTGGGGAAAAGGTTGGTGGGATGTCCAATGTTGACACATAATGCACATGGGGATGGTATGAAGGGGGTGGAAGAGGGAAGAGGTTCTTTCTTCTTTCATGTGTCGTGTTGGGTTATGGTGTTTTCCCTATGGTGTGTAGCCTCAGTCTCGGTTGTGGTACTAATTCCATCAACTATGTGACTGGTTGGATGAGTGGGTGGATATGCCACTGGTTGTGGTAACGAGACCATAGGTTGAGGTTGTAGTGATAAACCTGGTACCATGGTTGGGGGTTCCAAATACCATACAGGGATGGTGATGACCATATTAGGTAAGGCGAGGGTAGCAACAACTTGGTATGTTGTTACTCTTGGGGGAGGGTAAAAGAAGGGTATTTGGGTGATGGCCTATGGGATTATCTGTCAAACAGGGATTTGACCCACAAGTGGTGGGCTCTCTGATGTTTCGTCTTGAGGAGTCTATATGGGGAGTTCATTAGGAAATATCAGAGTTGGATAGGAAGGAGTGGATGTGGATTCTGATGAGATCTCCCTGGACAGGGGGTCAGGTATCTCTACTCCATCGGTCGTGACAACGAAAACAATGGAGATGATGGGGTTGGGTTTAGGGAATCATTGGTATTAACACACAGAGATGGATCCTAAAATATACCGGGTCCAACGTCTATCATTGGGACAAGGTTGAAGCTTGAGTGGATGAGTAGTAGGATGTTATCAATGTGTCCTAATTGGTTGGGTTCATGGTGGGTCAATTGATCAATGGTGATGATTTTCCCATTGTGAGGGAATAACATGGTGTGAAAGACCGAGGAAGCTACAAACTACATGGCATACATGTAGCTTCATCCAAACAGAATATTATAATTCAATTGGGCATCAATGAATTCTTTGTCGATGAGAATTGTCTTCCCCCCTAGCTCTAGAAACAAATTTTGATACATACCTTCTAGTTGGGATGGTCTACCATCATAAGCTCGAAGAGTGATGATGGAGGGGATCAACTTAGGTGAACCCAATTGCTGCCATATTGATTGGGAGATGATGCAAGTGGATGATCCTTCACCTATGATGCAGCATTGGACGGTGATATTCCAAATTTTGACAGGAATCTGGAATGCGACTAAAGATGGGAGTCACTGGTCTTTTTTTTCTAAGTTAAATTTGATTAGATGGGTGTCTACAGGATCTACTGCCCCAATTGTAAAAGTAATGCCTTTCGTTGGGAAGGGCATGTTTTAAGGACTTCCATAACTTACATGGAAGTAGGGGATTGAGCGAGATCGTCAATAATACTGTAGCTATGGGTGGCCCTAGAATGGGGATTATGCACATTATTTCCTAAGGGTGCACAAGGAATGCGAGCGATGTATTCAGTTTTAGGACGAGGGATCATCAATGGTTGTCTAGTTGGTAGTTGGGGAGCATCCAAAGTGGTGGGTAATGGCTCAAGGGGTGTACCATATTGGTGAATTTGATTTTGTAAGAGGATTTCCTCTTCATTGGTGAGGAGGATATTGTGGTCATTGGTGTTCCCTGAGTGGGGCTAGTCAAGTGGACGAAACTTCCCCTAGGGGTGTGCATGTTGGGCCACTTCTGGTTGATTACTAATGACTTCTTGATCTGGGATAGGATTTTGTAATACCGTCAGTGGTGGTGGTGGTGGTATATAAGTGGTAGGTCCCTGTGGTGGACCTTGGGGGTTGGGAGCTTGTTGAGGATTCATGGCATCCTTCATACTTTTTTACTCGATGATTTGAGGGAAATAGTGTGTGTAATGGCCATATTCGTCAGACAATGCGCAACAGTAATTGGTTTAAATATTGTTATTTATCCCTTGTCATGGTTGGACATTGTTATTTCCCCCTTGAGGGGTTTGATTGGGTTGGCACTAGTTGCCACCAACTTGGGGGTTTTGTTGAGGGGGGTTCCCTCCTTGTCCCTAGTTCCTATTCTTTCCTTTATTCTAGTTATTTTTGGGTTGGTGAGGTGGATCGGATGTATTCAACTATTCAAAATCTTAAGCCCATTGAAGATGGGAAGGTTGGATGAAATTGACCCCTGCCTAATGTTTTCCATGTGGGGGTACAATAGGTTGGGGGGGACCTGGGAAGGGATAATATGGGTTACCTTACAGGGGTCCATATGGGTTGTAAGAAATGGAGGTGGATCCATTATTACTAGCTAGGTATGAATTTGTTGGTGGAGGAACTAGTTGTGAGACAAGTATTGGTTGGGGAAGGGATGTGGGTAGATGTGTACCCATGGTAGGAACAGTAGGTGCCATGAATGGTGGGGGGGTGTAATTAGGGGTTCCCCCATATGGTGGAAAGTATGTATTGGTTCCATATGTAGGTACATGTTATTTGTGTATTGGTTGGATATGAGCCATGGAACCAATCAACCCATAAACAACATGTTATGTTCCAAGTTTGTCTTGGCCGAAGGGAAAAGCACATAGAGAATATGGGAGTATAGTGTATAATTTTATGGATTGGGAGTAGATGAGGTCAAACTATTTTTCCTTAGTGATGGCTTCGTCTTTAGTTTGGGGGAGGGTTGTAGCCACATCTTTGGCAAGTGTAGGGATAAGTGATCATAGAAACCAATATAATATTTGTTGTGGGGTGGTATCCTCCTTGCATATGCTTCGACATATATGCCACTCATGAATATGGTCAGAGATATGAATAGCGGTGGTCTATTTGCATCTGGAAAGAATTTCCAAACCAATGTCATGATGGATAGGGAGTTGAAAAAATGACATGAATGCTTTGGATAGAGACTCGAAGGTTGCACGGGAACTTGGCTTCTCATCTACATACCATTTGGTCGTAGTTCCAGTGATTTTTTTTTTAAATAACCATAGACGAAAAAAACATTCCATTATGATATTGGAAGAAGACCACAAGTGGAAGGCGATGACATGGTTGGTGGCTTCCTCTCCGGATTTTCCTTCAAACTTAGGAATGTATGAAGGTAGTTTTGTGGGCATATTCGACCAAGTGGGGTTGTGCAATATGGGATCATTTCTTAGTTTCATTAGATCTAGGATGTTGAGTGAATCCAAGTAGGGTACGACAGGGGTGGATCCTTCCATGTTATGAGAGGAAGTGGTTCCTTGGGAGCTTGTACTTTGTGAGAAAGTTTGGGCTCTTCCTCCTTGTGGTGGAGGAGTTGTTTGTGAGTTGCTTGGGATATTGGTTCCAAGAAAAGTGTCTCCTAGTGATCCTTAGCCTAGTACTGTAGCACTAACTGGTGTATGTGATGGTATTGTTGATGTCTCAGCAAAATTAGGAACACCACCCAAAATTGGGGGTAAGTTTCTCAAGCGCCTAGAACGGTGGAAATACTATGGTTCCCCTATGGTTCTATCCTAGAGGTGGGTGTGTGTAAATAGTAGTGAAGAATGATAGGAAAAATTTCTTTAAAATTACTTTAAACAATGTATTCATAAAATTGGATGTACTCAAGTGGTGAAAATCATACATCAAGACAATGTGAAAAGTGGTTTTGGATTTTTGTAACTCCTCGTAGGTGAGAAAATAAAACAACAAGTGCACGTGTCCTATCCAACGTAATGTCCTTCCTCTCAAATCATACTGGACCTCCAAAAAATCACTCGATAGTGAGGCCGAAACCCACTTTAGGAGAAGCTAATGAAGGAATGAACAATCATTTATAGTGAGGGGTGAGGGGGGCATATCCTGAAAGTACTGGCGATATTTACAAATAACAGTTCAAAATCTAATTGAGGTGCAATTGCAGCGCACAAACCTCACATTGGATAGATAAATCCTAGATTGTGCAACTAATCTACCTCCATCAAGCATGCCATTTACAATTTTGGCCTCATAAATTGATCATAGGCTAGATTCTTTCCAAGGGTTGGGTGACCCAAGGAGGCATGCACAGAAAAACTAGACCTCGGCCTTTGACCCTTCATGAGTGTCTCCATGCCTTGTGGTATAGGAATTCTTAAGTGGGAAGATTTTGGCACCCTAATTCAAAACTTTCCAAGTTTCAAGTGAGAAATGATGATGGGGAGTTATTTGGATTCCTATCCAAAAAATCATAACTTAGACTACCAAATTCTTTTGTGTTCCTCCTGTGGAGGTTATAAAGTGGGTTGATTATGGTTTCTTTTTAGAATGTGAGAGTATGTTTTGAAGTTAGGGCCACAGACCAACTTCATTCTTATTATGGTGTGCAAAAATACCCTTTACTAAACAAGTGAAGCCCAAAAGAGTTTCAAGTATCTAGCAAAAAAGGTTTTTGAGTGAGTGAGAGTGTGTGCAAGGAGTGGTGATGGTGAAAAGGTTTTTAATAAGTTAAATTCAATATTTTATCATGTTGTAAATCGTATGGTCCTTTACTTGTATTTTTTAGATAACTTACTAAATTTGTTCAAATGACCCTTGCAAACGAAAGAATCTTAAGCTAAGATGGTGGATATGGAAATCCTTACTTTGACTCTTTTATCTCCCTATGATGTTTTGTAATATAAGAAAGCTTGAGAGATTATCCCTAGATTGTGAACATACAAGCATGTATGGTCCCTTTCAATGCTTTTATACTTCCTAGGTGATTTACTCTAAATATTTGAAACTATCCTAAGGTTGTGCACATGTGGGCATGTATGGACCCTTACAAGTCTTAGATTGAAGTTCAAAAAATGAGCTAAGAGATATTGGCCTCTCCTAGATATTGGTTTATTTTTCTTTAAGGGAGATAAAGACTTGTTTAGGCAATCTCTTTTTTGATTTCTAAGGTCACACTAGGGTGCGGGGAAAGATAATACTCCAATATTACTTAAATGAGTTTCTAGTCTCGAACTAGTGTGGTGACTTTGTAAAAGAAAAGAAGATATTGAAGATCACATGCTAAGCTTTAGGCCATCCACGTGGGAAGTAAGGAAGTAAAAGATGCAAGAGTTCTTTTTATCCTCCATAAATGTCTATGTGTGGTTTTAAGATATGTATGGAAGAGTGGATCTCCAAGAATGATTTTAATCGATTTTACAGCAGTGCATAAATCAAATCTAAACTACTTGGTGGAATTAATTTGCTTAAGCCTTATAATTTTGAAAAAATAAAACCAGTGTGTGGCTACACCAGAAATAGTCGCGCATAGCGCACAAAGTGTGTGTTTGGAGAGTTATGATAGAGCGCAGGTATGTGAGGGCTGCGTGACTGTTTTCCTTGAACTCGCATGCATGTAGAGAGGATGGTAGGAATTTTTTTTTGAGATATTTCACTCAATGTGGGATGAAATCCTTCTCTCTAAAGGTGAGAATAGGATGTTTTTGACCCTTGAAAACACAAATGAGTGATAAAGAAAACTTTAACATCCTAATTGGGGAGAATTTCGATCCAAATCCCCAGTACGATTGCCAATATGTTGGGTTATTTTTGTCACTTGGGTGAGAAAAAATAGGTCCATTAACTATCTAGTAAGGCGATCAAGACAACATAGCAGTTTGTTAGTTGATTAGTGGCTCAACTAAGTAGAGAACAAGAAGTAAATAACAAGAAAATAAAACTAAACTAAGCATGTAACAACTAAAATAGATGCAAGAAAGAGACACGAGGAATAACTACCAAATGAGATTGATCTTCGAATTGATAACACCTTCGAAAAATATGGGAACTTATGAGTCCCCTCTTCCTCCTTGGGAAGGCTCTTGAGTCCCCAAGTACAAAGATTTATTTCTTCTAACAATGGTTGGAAATGAAAATACAATGGTGAAGAAGTGATGGTTGAAATTCTCAAGAGGAGAGAGGCACAAACCTTTCTATGAATGCTCAAAGAGTTCTAGGAGAAAGATGGATTCTCAAAGACAAATTGAACAACACAACAATATTCAAATTGCTTCTTATTTATTTGCATACAATGGCCCTTTATTTATAGGAGGATGGAAATATTTTTCCAAACCAGTTTCCAATGTGAATAGGAGGCATTTGGAAGTACCTCGCATCCCTTTCAGTGATCCCAAGGTGAAATTTTGGGGTAATTTTGGGTATGGGGAAGGTCCATTTAATCCTAGAAGTGGTTGAGGCCCAACCAAAATCATCAATGCACCATTTCCGCATCCATGTGGGTTTTCCATCTGTCAGACACGTAATCCATGCATTGTGTGCATGGTATGCCATGTTAGCATGTGTGGATGTGTGCATGATGAGAGAGCTGAATATGCGTGGAATTTCATAACCACTTTTGTATAGTTGTGTTCTTATCTTTCCAAATTGAGTGTAATCCTTCCATAATTATTGGTAGTATGTTGTTCTTGTGATGATTGATTCTTCATCTATTGTATGGGTTTGTGGTGAGAATTTTTTTGGTAATAACAAGAATAAATATGTGTTGCGAGGACATCAGTTGGAGAATGACCTCATCAATTTGATCCCAGGAAAATTTGATACTAGCTAGGATTTCTTTAGAATTTTTAAATCATCACTTCTTCATCTCAAATCATGTGGCATGGACAAGAAGGTATATAATCTCATTCTCTCCATTATATCCAAATTGGGTCCTAAATACTCAGTTTTTGTTTCTACCTTCCATGCAACATATTTCACATTTGGATATTCTTGCAAGATTCCTTCATGAGGTGATTTTTCTTCCTCTCTCATCCATGAACAAGATAAACTTGTTAAAATGGGTTCCCTCAAGACACCAAAGGTGCATTCACTTGCTACAAATGAGGGAAGAAATATTATATGTAAAATTAAGCAACAGTTCAAAGGAAAGAAAGACCAATATTAGAAGAAAAATCATAACCCAAAATATACACAAGATTCCCCCAATGCTTAAACTCGGAAACCAAAGAATTAGTTGATATGTACTTACTTCAAGAAACTCAATCATGAAGAAAATACATGCATGCTGAAGAATATTGATCACAAGACCCATATTTAGAGGAATAATATCAATGTACCTGATAATAACAAGAAGAAATATGAGAAATTTGAAAATACACAAGATGATAAAGGAAAAGGTTGTGAAGTTTTCACAGTCAACCTATATAGTAGAAAAATCACACAAAGCTTGTGAGAGAGAGAAGAGAAGAGAGACAAGTTTGAGATAAAGAATGAATTGTATAAATCAAATGAGAAAAATGGTAAAATACACATGATATAATTTACATGGCTAGCTTAATGCACCATAGTAGTGATCTAGAGAGATATACACAATCACTGATAGAAAACTGAAGTAATCTGCCACCTAGTCCTAGTTAACTAGTCCATGCAATCATTAGTTAACTAAGTCATAAATGTGGAAATGAGAGAAACACATGAAACCACAAGACAGAGAAATAGTTGACTACTTTTTTCTCAACCAATAAATGGGAAAAGAACTGAAACTAAGCACATACCAAAACATGGACTTGTGATATGTGTTATCTCCAACCCAATTGAAATTGGTGAATCCCATGAGATTCAATGCACAACCTATTGCATAGTGGATCCCATAACCCATGGTGCCATAAACATATATGAGGATCTGCTTGGCACCCTTCTAGTGTAGCTCATTTGGCTCTTGCATGTACCTATAAAATACCCCTACTACATATGAGAGATCTAGCTAGGTGTGGGTAAGATATATAAGTCTCACCACAAGCTGTCAATACAAGGTGTTTTCCACCATTTGTGTATCCTTTCCATCCTCAATATGCACCCCATATAGAATGGGTGTGTTTGTCAACTTGTAGTCGATCATGTGGAATCTAACCAAGATATCCATGACATACTTAGTTTGAGATAGCTTGATGCCTGAATAATCCTGACTGATCTCGACACCAAAGAAATAGTGCAGTGGACCCATGTCTATCGTATAGAAGCTATCATGTCGAATATATTTGACTGTAACAATTTCTAAGGCCGAACTTCCTGTGAGTAGGAGGTCATCAACATAGAGAACTAAGATCAATAAGGATTTTGAATTTCTTAGAAATGTAGATGTTCGGATATGATTTTGCATTTATAAAAGTTCGAAGAAAGAAAGTAGGAATCCATCTTCGCTTACCATGCTATAGGCATCTACTTGAGGCCATAGAGTGAATGTTTTAGTCGACATACTAAGGATGAGTTCTTTAGGAACCCCCGGGGTGGCTCCATGTAAATATCCTCTGAGATATCTCCAGGAAGAAAGGAATTCTTCATGTCCATCTGGTGAGCTTCCCACCCCTTGGTTGTTGCAATGGACAGGCCCAATCGAATGGAGTTCAGATTTGCTACAAGATAAAATGTCTCATCATAGTATATCCTTTAGATCCATTGAAAACCTTTGGAAACTAGTCTTTCCTTATACCTTCTCACCTATCTGT
The DNA here is from genome assembly GCA_010110895.2 of Picea sitchensis. Taxonomy (NCBI): domain Eukaryota; kingdom Viridiplantae; phylum Streptophyta; class Pinopsida; order Pinales; family Pinaceae; genus Picea; species Picea sitchensis. Next base: position 36,698 of record SNQJ01S0021958.1, read on the forward strand.
ATGCTACCTTCTTGGTCGTGTAGAATAATATACATTTGACAAGATTCCTATCTGAAGGATGTGGAACTAGATCCCAAGTTTGGTTCTCGAGGAGAGAATTGTACTCATCCTACATAAATAATTCCCATAAGGGATTCCCTATAGCCTCTGCATAAGTCTATGGGTCGGAAGCTAGAAACATGTAAAAATGCATGGGAATCAATGGGTAGATAGTTGCAAGTGCATCAAGAGGATCCTCAAACTGGGACCTCGTCATTCTTTTATTTTTTGTATCCACCACAAGGTCTGATGTTGCATGTAAGGTGCTTTGTGGTCACATGGGCATCTGTCATAGATCATCATTTTCACGCTCACAATCAACATGTGCATCATCTTCTGAATAAAATCCAGAACTTAGATATGAACCATGATTTGAATGAGTGGACTCATCGTAATTGATTTATGGTGTAGGATAGGTACAGAGGTATCTGCATGTGTCTCTAATGGTTCATTCAAGGGACTCTCCTAAAATTTGTTGGAGATTTATATTTCCGACTCACTATTTCAGTGGGAGTGTACTACAACTTTTCACTAATTTACTATTTCCTACTGAATCTCACTAGAGTTAGTTCTATTTTAGACTTTATATTTTTATACCATAACTATTATGCATGCATTCCTAATAAAATCTCAATGCAACTCATTGCTTCTTCTCTTTTCTTAATTATAGGATGTCATTACCTATATGAGGGAATATCACTCACTCATTGAATATATCATAATATACATTGATTCTCATTCTTCATATTGTATCTATCTTCCTTTTCTTGATAATATTTTTTTGTGTATTATTTAGCTAGGTCTCCTGTGTAGGTTTCCATGAAACACTGACATGGTATCAGAGCCGAGTTGCTTGGAGCAACCCAGACAAGCCAGAGAAGAAATTATTGAGTAAACCTAGTTTCTGCCATATTCGCAACCTATCCCCATCAAAAGGTGTGACAATTGGAATCGACATAGTCTATCCATTGCTAGGGTGCGACAGTCGCACTCAAACTTATGAAAATTTAATTTTAAGAAATCAACGCAGCTTATACACATCCAAGGTGTGACATTGTCACGCTGTATTCTTCACTAGGGTATAGCATTTAGTTTTCTGAAATCAATGCATCCTATCCACAACCAAGGTGAGACATAGTCGCATTATATCCTTCACTAGGGTGTGAAATTCTCTCAGTCTGCCCATTTCCAGGGTGAGACACTCTTGAAAATTGGTTTTCTATAGTAAAACAACCATATCTCAAAATCCACAATTTAGGTTGGGCTAAAATTTTGACCAGATATGTATGACATAGGGGTGACCATGCTCACCAAAAACATCCAAAACCCACATCACTTTTTAGGAGATATATCTGTTTTATCATATCTATAGATGCCATAGAACCGCCAATCATATCTCAGAATCCACAGTCTGGGTTTTCAGGATCTTTTTAGAATCAATAGCAGGGATGGAGACAATGTGAATTCTTCAATCATGTCTCATGATAATACTCACACCATATAACTATTTTTAATGGAAAGCAGGATGAGATGCGAGGTCATATTCTTGAGGTAGAGTTGAATACCTTAGAGCCTAAAAGTTTTGATAATAAAGAGGATTTCTTTACTAAATTTAAATATTTGATATTGATCTGGGGTGAATGTGGTATTTACAAGTCTACACAAGAGAAACAACTTATTCTAAAAATCTTGGCCAAGCTAGGACCAGAATACGTTGTATATGTCTCCAATTTCCATTTTGGAAGATGTCTTTTGGGAGCAAATTGCAAATTCCTACGATGGCTCGGTTCACTGAGTATCTCAAACAAGAGCATAGAAAACTCATACAGATGGGCCTCATGAAAGATATCAAAGAAAATGCACTCACCGTGCATGATGGAAAAGGGTCATCCAATCAGAAATCGAAGCAGAAACGAAAGGAGCTAATAAATCTAGAGTCAAAGAAGGAGGGATATTCCAAACCCTTCAAGGATTCTTCAGGTTCCAAAGATTCTTCAAATTCCAAAGGGAAGAATAAGAAGAAGGGAAAGCAATGCACATATTGCAATAAACCAAATCATGAAGAATCCACATTCATGAAGAAGTAGATCGATCTTATGACATAGGTAATTCAAAAGAATAACCTTGGATACTTCATTCCTGAAGGAGCCAAGAGGAAGAAGGAAGAATACCATGTGCCTAAGAAAGGTAATCATTATGCTTTGGTTGCAATTAATTCCTCATCTAATTCATGGATTATATGTTATGGCGCATCACATCATATGGAAGATAAAGAGGAAGTTTTTACTTCTTTGAGTTCATGCTCTGGACCTCCTATTCTCATGGGGGATGATACTCCAATAGCAGTTACAAGAGAGGGGAGAGTGGAACTACCTAATGGAATTTTTGAGAATGTTTTACGTGTTCCAAATATTTCTATAAATATTCTCTCATTTGATCAGATCACTCAAACAGGTAAAAGGGTTGAATTTACATCAAATTCAGTTACTGTACTTGACATCCATGACAGTTCCATTATTGCAGTTGGTGAGGTAGATCACAAATCATGGTTGTATAGGATCACTAAGTTTACTGACTATGACTCCTCTTTGCTACTTACACATGCTAATGATAGTAGTAGAGTATGGTATGAAATATTTAGTCATTTAAACTTTAGGTACATGCAACGGATTTCCAAGAAAGGAATGTTCAAAGGCTTTCCAGACATTCACTTTTCTGAAGAGGTTTGTGAAGGATGCATTCTTGGAAAGCATCTTGAAGAGAAGTTTGAAAAGGGGAAGGAAAGTGGAGCCTCCTCTTCCTTGGATCTTGTTCACAGTGATATCATGGGTCCATTTCCACATCCGTCCATCAAAAAATCAAGGTATGTTCTTACATTTATTGATGATTACTCATGCTATACTTGGGTTTATTTTCTCCAAAAAAATTCTGAAGTTTTTGAGCATCTCAAAGACTTTAAAGCTCTAGCAGAGACACAAAATGGGAAGAAAATCAAGATCCTTCATACATACAATGGGGGGGAGTATATCAACAAATATGTTCAGAATATTTTTCATGAAGCTGGTATCTAGTTGCAATAGACAGTTCCATACACTCCATAATAGAATGGAGTTGTTGAAAGGAAGAACATGTCTCTCAAGGAGATGACCAGTTGTATGTTGTATTCAAGATCATTTCCTTCAAAGCTTTGGGTTGAGGCACTTAAATGTGCTTCTTACATACATAACAGAGCACCTCACATATCTGTTGAGGATAGGACACATTTTGATTCTTTGATAGGTGACAAACTAGATGTCACACACTTATGCATATTTAGATCTAGAGCATGGGCCCATATTCCTTCTGAAAAGAGGAAAGCCTTAGATCCATAGAGAACACCTTGAATCTTTGTGGGATATCCAGATGATGTGAAGGGGTACATATTGATTCATCCCTCTACAGACTGGCTCATCATTGAGCACAATGTTCAGTTTGAGGAGAGTTGTTTTCATGCATCTCCAGTGCAACATGCAAAGACTGTTCTGCTTCCATCGGTTCCATACATCAGAGATGATGATTCCACAAAATCAGATGCTACATATTCAAAGTATTTTGTACATGCATATGAGAAGTTATTACATCCAAAAAAGGAGACAACATCGAAGATTCAACAAATTCCCAAGTGGGCACAATCCACACTTCAGGAAATAGGCAACCTTGCAGGGGTCCATTGGATTCGACGAGGACTTGATATCAACATGTGGATCCTTCTCATGTACTTTCATATTCTGAACCAATGATTCCCATGTATTTCTATATGGTTCAATATTATGAGCCACATACCTACAGTGAGGTTGTTGGCAATCCACTATGGGAAGAGGTCATGCTAGAGGAGCATGTTTATGTTGAAATAATGTAACTGCGAAGAGCATTCTTATTATTATTGTTATTTTATTATTAGGATTAATCCCCATTGTGTATTAATCATGTCGATAATTGTATTAGGACCAAAATCCCCTTTTGCGGATTGGTCATCGGACAATTATAATGGGAAGAATAAGAAGTCGGCCCCAACAGTTATTATTGGCCCTACCAGTGAAACCCTTTCACACGTGCCAGTCTTGTATATATAAGAGGCTAGTGCCTCACTTCTAACACACAAGTCACTTGCTCATTCTCTTATGAGGCAAGCTGCAATTACCGGTTGGAGAGAGGAGAAAAAGAGTGGCACATATATTGGGGAGGACTATCTATATTGGTTTGAGTTATCTCTTGAACATTGTATAAGCTATTTATGATAAGGAAGTTTTTGTTGGGTTTTCTTCCCCTAGAGGGTTTCCCAAGATAAATGTTGCGTCTCTTGTGATTGTGTATTTCTCAATGATCTTGTTCTTATGATGCTCTTATCTATTGAAATGCAAAGAACTATAATAATGGCATAAACATTAACAAGGTACCAGAGCCAACCTGAAGGAAACATAATTTGCAAGAGGAAAAACGTCACTGTTGCAGCACCTACAAATTAGGGTTTTGCAAAAGTAACTCTTTTCAGCTCCCTAAACACCTAGAAAGTTGCACCCTCCCCCCAGGATCAATTTGGCACCTAGAGCGCACCTTTTCAGTGGTTGGATCTCCTGGAAATTGAAACCCTAGTTTCACAAAAGTACCTGAAGTACCAGAAAACCAATACCAGAAGTACCAGAGTACCAGAAGTACCAGAAGCACCAGTCCATAAATCCACAGATTAGATTTGACGGGGTAAAAATTGGATTTTCTCATATCCAAGGACACCAGGCTACTCGCCTCAGCCAAGCACACCTCTTGGTAAGGTCAAAATTTGATTTTAAGCATTTTCAATTTTTGGTCATTTTCGTAGCCTCAAGTACAAGATGTCTGCAAGTACAAAGCTTGTTGAGAAACTAGACAACATAGACAACTTCCGTTCTTGGAAGTATAGGATTGGTCTGATCCTTGCAGAAAATGACCTAGAAAAATATATCAAAGAAGAAGTGGAGGAACCTGAAGATGCCATAGAGAAAGCGAAGCATCAGAAGGACTCAATCAAGGCTCAAAGAACCATTGCAGATTCAATCAAAGACCACTTGATCCTGTATGTATCGTCCAAGAAGACTCCAAAGGAAATGTTTGACGCTCTAAGCAAACTATATGAAGGAAAGAACATCAATCGAAAGATGAATCTAAGATCTCAATTGAAGAATACCAAGATGCAGAAAAGAGAAATGATTCAAGAATATTTCTCCTGAATCTCAGAAATAAAAGAACAGTTAAAATCAATTGGAGACACCATCGATGAAGATGAATTCATAATAACATCCCTAAATGGTCTCGCAAGACCTTGGGATGCTTTCATCCAGTCGGTATGTGGCAGAAAGGAGAAACTACAGTTTGAAGGCCTATGGGAAGAATGCATCCAAGAAAAGACAAGGGTAGCCAACCGTGAAGCACTACTAGCAAGGGACGATGATCAAGACCTAGCTACTTATACAAAAGGAGGAAGGACGAAACCCTACTTCAAAAGGGAATCTCATAGAGAACCGCAACCATCAAACAAATTCAACAACCAAGAATCTCATTCAAGAAATTTTTAGAAGAAAGGATAATGCAAGGGACGAGATCTCTCATCTATACAATGATATCATTGTGATAAGATGGGACATAAAGCGAATAATTGTCTAGTCAAAAGAGAAGAGTAGAAGAGGAAGCACAAAAGGCAACATGCTCACATAGATGAAGATGAATAACCACCTATGAAGATGATTAAGGACCATGTCTTGATCTCAGAGCTCTCAGGATATATATCACATGGAGAGGACACATGGCTCATTGATAGCAGTGCATCAAAACATATGACGGGTAAGAAAATAACTCTCTCTTGTATTTCAAAAAAGAAGTTTTCTCAGAAAGTAACTCTTGGATATGATTATCAATATCCCATCGAGGGAATAGGAGAATCAAACTATAAGCTAGATTCAGAAAACTCAATAACAATGAAGGACGTACTCTATGTACCGAGCCTAAATAATAACTTACTCTCCATATCAGCTTTAGACAAGAAAGGCTATAGAGTTGCCTTCATAGATGGGGAAGTTCTTATGTGGGCTAAGGGCGAAACCTTAAGTGAAGCAATCGTCATCGGAAGTGAAGAAAATGGCTTATATAGGCTGAAGGGTCACCCAGAAACTACCATGACCCATGCCATCGAAAACTCATGTGAACTTTGGCATAGAAGATTGACCCACATCAACTACAAGGTGCTACCATACATATGCAAAGTTGTCATAGGTTTACCAGAACTCAAGGTTGATCAGGAAGGCATATGCAATGGATGTGCGCAAGGGAAGAACATCAAGAACCCTTTTCCGAATAGGGACACCAAAGCAGAAAGAACATTGGAACTCATCCATTGGATGTGTATTTGTATGCCATCATCCTCCAAATGTGAATGTTTTACTATGTATCATTTATTGATGATTATTCTCATAAGACTGGATATATTTCTTAAAAATCTAAAGATGAAGTATTGGTAAATCAAAGGAATTCAAAGCCTTGATAGAGAATCTTTAGAAAGAAAAGGAATTCAAAGCCTTGATAGAGAATCTTTCTGAAAGAAAGATTAAGATACTCAGGTCAGATAATGGAGGAGAATATACCTCAAAGGAGTTCATAAACTTCTACAGAGATGTTGGGATCAAGAGGGAACTCACTACTCCCTATAATCCTTAACAAAACAGTGTAGCTGAAAGGAAGAACAAAACAATTATGGAAGCTGTAAAGACCATGATTCACAATCAAGATCTTCCTATGTGCTTATGGGCAGAAGCAACAATAGCAGTTGTTTATGTGAAGAACAGATTATCCCATAGTGTTAATGTTTATGCCATTATTATAGTTCTTTGCATTTCAATAGATAAGAGAAATATAAGAACAAGATCACTGAGAAATACACATTCACAAGAGAAACAACATTCATCCTAGGAAACCCTCTAGGGGAAGAAAACCCAACAAAAACTTCCTTATCATAAATTGCCAATACAATGTTCAAGAGATAACTCAAACCAATACAGATAGTCCTCTCCAAAATATGCGCCACTCTTCTCCCTCTCTCCTTTGCCGGTAACAGATCAAAACTTGTCTCTTAAACTGAGCAAGTGAGTTATGTTCAAATGAGGCACTAGCCTCCTTTATTTATACAAGTTCTGGCATGTGTGAAGTGTCTCTTCACTAGCAAAGCCGACTTCTTAATCTGGGTGAGTAAACCCACCTTTATTATATTTCTGGGTCTTCTTATTAATTGTTGGGGTCGATTTCTTATTCTACCTATTATAATTGTTTGTTGACCAATCCGCAAAAGGGGATTTGGTCCTAATACAATTACCGACATGATTAATCCACAATGGGGATTAATCCTATGAATAACATAACAATAATAAGAATAATACTCTTTGCAATTACATTATTTCAACACTCCCCCTTAACAATAAGGGTATTCTTCAACAACATCAGGCGAGAGAGGTATGCATCATCAATGGCATTAGGAGGAGAGTATCGTCAATATCATCTTGAAACATTGGCTAGCACATTTACGAGTCATCTTAAGTTTTCTTCATCGGCAACATCATCATTCTCGAAAGAATGTCATCATCATATGCATCAATATGTATCAATAAAAATGATACCTCATCACAACACTAAGCTGGCACATCACACTACTACACTGGCTCAATGTCATAGCTGATAAGCTGGTAGCTCAGTGTCAGTCACATCTTGATTTACATCTAAAAACAAGGTCAGAAGCAAGGAATCATCTTGATTTACATCTAACAACTAGGTCAGAAGCAAGGAACACATCAACATCTCGCTTTACGTCTAATAACGAGGTCAGAAGCGAGGAATCATCTTTCTTTACGTCTAACAACTAGGTTAGAAGCACGGAATCACACATCATGTCGCTTTACGTCTAACAACGAAGTCAAAAGTGAGGAATCATCATCATCTTTCTTTACACATAACAACGAGTTCATAAGTAAGGAATCATCTTGCTTTACGTCTAACAACTAGGTCAGAAGCAAGGAATCACATAGCATCTTGCTTGACGTCTAACAACGAGGTCAGAAGCAATGACTCATCTTGCTTTACGTCTAACAGTGACGTCAGAAGCAAGGAACACACAACATCATGCTTTACGTCTAACAACGAGGTTAGAAGCAATGACTCATCTTGCTTTACGTCTAACAGCGAGGTCAGAAGCAAGGAACACACAACGTCATGCTTTACGTTTAACAGCGAGGTCAGAAGAAATGACTCATCTTGCTTTACGTCTAACAGCGAGGTCATAAGCAAGGAACAAATATATATACTCCCCCTTTCAGGGAGGGTCCTTTCGGACTATACCAAGCTTATCTCGAAAGTGTTCAAACTTTACACGAGATAGAGGTTTGGTCAACACATCAGCAACCTGTTCATCCATGCTAATGTAC
>SNQJ01S0021958.1:45223-66690 GCA_010110895.2 Picea sitchensis
ATAGGTATCCAGCAGTATGACATTGCCATCATCTGGTCACCACGCCAGGGCAGTGACCTTTGGTTGCATGGCCAAGGGAAAGGGGGTCTCATCACGAGCCAGCCTTATCATCTCTGCGAAGATACTAGTGGGTAACATTGTCAGCTCTGGTCACCAAGCCAAGGCAGTGTCCTTTGGTCAGACCTTGAAATAAAAAAGAAAGAAAAGCAATAAAATAAAAAACGATAAAGGTAATAAAGGGTTTGGAAAAAAATGCATCCATGATGGGTACAACTCGCCTCCTACAAAGGAACCCACATACAACACCTGCCCTTGGTCTTACTATGACTGGACATCCCTAAAAACCATATCACCTCATAAAACATGGCTTGAATAATCTTCTGAGGAAACTTCCCTTATCTTGTGGGTATTATCCCAATAGGTTATTTTGTTGGTTGCTTCAGCTTTGTATAGTAGATCTGTGTAATGTCTTTGAGATCTTAGATGATATGCTAGGAATTTCATGCATGTATTTGATAAATTTAATGATGAAATATGATTGACATTGCTATGATCCCGAGGACTAATGAGCCCATGGAGGGCATAGTCTTTGATGTGCAGGACCATACCCGACGAACAAGTACCAGTGGACCGATACACATGGGGATATGATTAGTTCAGACCTCCATGGGGCTGAAGAGCCCATTAGATGGTTGCTGGGATGGCAGAGGCAGGACAACGCTGAGATGTGCCCCTGCATGAAGAAGAAGAAGGACGTCCTCACCTAGGATGCTTTGGGAGAGATTGACCTAGGGGGATCACCCCCTGCAAATGGGATGATGGTTTTGATGGACAGGACGCCACCCAGGGCAGGCTAGACATTTTCTGGAGGATGTGGCAGTGTGCTGAGATCATTTGGCATGTGTAGCAGCTTGCAGGAGCCCCAGAGGGGCCAACGTTTTGCTTCTTGGATGTTGATCTTGCCCAAAAAGGGCAAACGTCTCCCTCAGAGGGGCCTGACGTCTCCCTTTTAGCTCATAATTTTGACATTTTAGTATTTAAAGTGACAAATAATGTAATATTGTTAAGTCAACCTTGTCGGCTGTTTTAATGACCTATTTTTGTAATTAAAGGTCATTTGGATGATATGAGTAGAGGACGTTGAGCCTCATTTTAAACATAACAACTCACTCTCTTGTGAGAGGATTACTTTTTAGTCTTTTGTCTTTGTATTTGGCTCTTGGAGTTGAGGCACTACACTTGAGAAGGATTATCTTTGGCATGCATATGGTGTTTTTATCATTGGAAGGTTTACAACTAGGGTTTGATTAGCTCTTCTTTGATTTGTAAGTATATTTATCATGCAAAACTTCTTGATTGAATGGTTGTAGGTTAAATATCTTACTTTTATGGTTACATTGTTGCTATTTTTGCTTAATCATTGAAACCCTAGGGAGCAAGCACACAAGTAGGTCATTGCTTCATGTCCCCATGATAAAAACCTGTTTAGCCATTGATTAAGGATAACCTAGCCTAGTCGTTGCTACACTAGTTCCCATTTTTCTGAGTTAGTTTCTTGACATAAATTGAAGAAGGAAGACGTCCTAGGCTTAATTAAGTTTACACCTAGGGTTTTGACCTTAGGGTTTGAAAATCCTTGGCCCTACAACACTTTTCATCCCTAGATTTGTGTTTTGAAGCTAGCCGTTTTGCCAAAGAGTTTTAAGGAAAGAGGGAGGAGAATGAGGCCTTGATTAAGAAACACAGGAATGAGCCTCCTCCCCTTAGGGTTTTGACTTTGTAGCCCTGCCATTGCAGCACTAGAAAGCCTAACCTTCTCGTCCTTAAATTTAGATCCTTCCAAGCCTTCAACCTTACTCCTTGACTCCATTTACCCTAAGTCACTAGTCTAATAATGCAACGTTGAGTCTATTGTGTTAAAACAACCTTCATAAAACTCTTAAATTGAAACCCTAACTAACCCTAGCGACTTACTAACCCTAACTCTATGATGACGTCATGCCTCTCTTGAACTTTTGCTTGGCATAAAACGTTGTGGCATTGTCATCTAGCAATAGACTTTGAAGTATTGATTATTTTCATTGGCCTAATTAGCTAAACGTCCATCTCATAGTCTAGCAAAACTAACCTAGAATAGGGCTGACATCACCCTTAGTAGGCTTGACGCAACAACATTATATATATGAGCACCTTTATGATATTTAATGCATTGTGATAATTCAAGGATTGAAATTGTACATTGAATGCTCTATCATTTTGTATTTATTGAAGAAGTAATATTATATGCCATTGCCTTTATTTGAAATCATTGACTTCGTCAATAATTACATTTATTATTTCTCATATATATTAAAGATAGTCATTAACAACTAAAGTACTAACCACTGTGGCATGCTTTAGCTTTATTGTTGCCTTGTCTCGCAAATAGGTGCCTATTCTGTGGAATACCTCCTTTTTGACTATCTTCTTGGCAGTAATCTATGAAGGGAAAGTTTACCTTAACCTTTGAGCCTTAACCCCCTTTGTCCTTTTCCTTCAATACCCCAGATTACTAGGGATGTCTCCCTAGGGATTAGCCACCTTGAATAGAAAGATCCCCCCATCGAGGTGGCAGTGGGTGGGGAAGCTCCTGTTACGCCAGTTTGACTCTTGCCTTTAAGCTACTTGACCTATACTACAAACTGAGCGATAACAGTGACCATGAAGGAGTATGCGATGGATGTGCACAAGGGAAGAATGTCAAGAACCTGTTTTTGAAGAGGGAAAGCAAGACAAAAGGAGTCATATAACTCATTCATTCAGATGTATGTGGCCCAATGCCATCATCCTCCATTAATGGGTATGTATACTATGTATCATTCATTAATGATTATTCTCATAAAAGACTTGGATATATTTGAAGTGTTCAACAAGATCAAGGAATTCAAAGCCTTGATAGAAAACCTTTCTGTAAGGAAGATTAAGATACTTAGGTCAGATAATGGAGGAAAATATACCTCAAAAGAGTTCGTGAATATCTGCAAAGACGTTGGGATCAAGATCCCCAACAAAACGGTGTAGTTGAATGAAAGAACAGAACCATGCTAGAAGCTGTGAAGATCAAGATCTTCTCATGTGCTTATGGGCAGAAGCAACAATGACAACTATTTATGTGCAAAACCGATTATCCCATAACACACTTGGGCTCAAGACACCGGAATAGATGTTCACCGAAAAGAAGCTAGAGGTAAGACATCTCAAAATATTTGGTTGTCCAATGTTTATTCATATACCTAAAGAGAAGAGAAACAAGCTAGACCCTTCAGAAAAGAAGGGAATATTTGTGGGGTCTCCAAGGCCTTCAGAATCTACATACCAGGTCACCTCCATATCGAGATCAACAGGGACATGACCTTTAATGAAGAAGAAGCACTTAAGAAATCAAGAAGATGTCAGCTTGAAGAAGTATATGAAGAGGAACCCGTAAATCCCGAGACTAAAAAATCCATGAGAGAAGTTCCTAGAACTGCAGAACCTGTAAGGGAAGTCATAGCTTCCCATGATGAGGAGACTCCTGAAGATCATGATATAACAGAATTTCAAGAACCTCCTCAAATGACCTTCTCCCATAAAATAAAACCTTCTTGGGCAAGAGAGCTTATTCAAGATGGAGAGAAGTATGGTGCTCTAGAAGGAACCACAAGACAGGTGAAGAGACCAAAGACATTCTCCAGTTACACGGATTTGATGTGCAATCTACTTAATGAAGAACCCACATGCTTTGAAGAGGCCATCCAGAAGAAGGAATGGGTAGATGCCATGACAGATGAATACCAATCCACAATAAAGAATGATGTATGGGAAATAGTTCCCAGACCAAAAAGTAAGGATGTGGTATCATTAAAATGGCTCTTCAAAATAAAACATGCTTCTGATGGAAGTATTGAGAAATATAAAGAAAGATTTGTTGCTCGTGGCTTTTCCAAAAAGGAAGGCATCAACTATGAAGAGACGTTCACTCCTATGGCCAGATACACTTCGATCAGAACCATTATATCTCTTGTTGCCAAGATGAAATGGAAGCTGTATCAGATGGATATGAAGACAACTTTCATGAATGGTGTTATCGAAGAGGAAGTGTATATAGAGCAACCCCAAGGATTTGAGGTTGAAGACAGGAAGTCTCATGTCTGTCGATTGAAGAAAGCCTTATACGGATTGAAGCAAGCTCCCAGAGCTTGGTATGCCCGTATAGACAGTTTATTGACGAGCTTGGGCTTTACCAAGAGTAAAGCAGACTCAAATCTCTACTTCAAGATTATGGATAATGAACCAGTAATATTACTATTGTATGTGGATGACTTATTCTTATCCGGAGAAGAAAATCTCATCACTGAATGTAAACAGAGACTTGCCACAGAATTTGAAATGAAATACCTTGGTCTAATGCATTACTTCTTAGGCCTTGAGGTATGGCAGAGTCCAGAAAGAATCTTCCTTAACCAAGGGAAGTACACGGTCGAAATCTTAAAGAGATTCAACATGCTAGAATGCAAGTCCATGAATACTCCAATGGAAGCAAAGTTGAAGCTGCTAGTTGATACTTCATCAGATTTGATAGATGTCACACTATATAGATAGATTATTGGATCGTTGATGTACCTGACGAACACCAGACCAGACATCTGTTTTGCAGTGAACACCTTGAGTCGCTTTCTGGTAGAGCCCAAATGTGTCCATCTAGTGGCTACAAAACATGTGATGAGGTACCTTAAAGGTACAATGGATTATGGTCTCAACTATGATGGAGATCATGACTTCACATTGTGTGGATACACTTATGCAGATTGGGCAAGAAGCATTGCTGACAGAAAAAAGCACTTCCGGATGCTGTTTCAGTTTGGGATCAGCTATGATCTTGTGGCAGAGTAGGAAGCAATCCAGTATTGCTCTCAGCATAGCAGAAGTAGAGTACATTGCCGCATGTTCTGCTAGCTGCAAAGCTATATGGCTTCGAAAGTTGTTGATAGGCCTATTTGATTTGGAGATGAGAGCAACCGCGATTCTATGTGACAATCAAAGTTGCATTAAAATAACAGAGAATCCTGTGTTCAACGACAGGTCGAAGCACATAGAGATCCACTATCATTTCGTCCACAATATGGTACAGAGAGGAGCCTTGAAGCTCCAGTACATTAGCACAGATGAACAGGTTGCTGACGTGTTGACTAAGCCTCTATCTCGTGTAAATTCTGAACACTTTCCAGATAAGCTTGGTATAGTCCGAAAGGACCCTCCATGAAAGGGGGAGTATATATGTTCCTTTCTTCTGACCTCACTGTTAGATGTAAAGCAAGATGAGTCATGCTTCTGGCCTCATTGTTAGATGTAAAGCATGACACCGTGTGATCCTTGCTTCTGACCTCGCTGTTAGACGTAAAGCAAGATGAGTCATGCTTTTGACCTCGCTGTTAGATGTAAAGCATGACGCCATGTGATCCTTTCTTCTGACCTCGCTGTTAGATGTAAAGCAAGATGAGTTATGCTTCTGACCTCACTGTTATACGTAAAGCATGATGTTGTGTGATCCTTTCTTTTGACCTCATTGTTAGACGTAAAGCAAGATGAGTCATGCTTCTGACCTCGTTGTTAGACGTAAATCATGACGTCACTGATTCCTTTCTTCTGACCTAGTTGTTAGAAATAAAGCAAGATGATTCCTCGCTTCTGACCTTGTTGTTAGACGTAAAGTGAGATGTTGATGTGGTCCTTGCTTCTGACCTCATTGTTAGATGCAAAGCAAGATGAGTCATGCTTATGACCTAGTTGTTAGACATAAAGAAAGACATTGTGATTCCTCACTTCTGACCTAGTTGTTAGACGTAAAGAGAGATGGTGATATTCCTTTCTTCTGACCTAGTTGTTAGACGTAAAGAAAGATGCGACTGACACTAATCTACCAGCTTAACCACTGTGACATTGAGCCAGTGTAGTACTATGATTTGTCAACCTAGTATTGTGATGAGGTACCATTTTTACTAATACATATTTGATGCAGATGATGATAGCATTCTTTCGAGAATGATGATGTTGTCAATGAAGAAACTTCTGATGACTCGTAAATGTGCTAGCCAATGTTTCAAGATGATATAGACGATACTGTCCTCCTGATGCCACTAATGATGTAGAACTCTCTCACCTAATGCTAATGAAGAATACCCTTCTTGTTAAAGGGGAGTGTTGAAATAATGTAACTGCGAAGAGAATTCTTATTATTATTGTTATTTTATTATTAGGATTAATCCCCATTGTGGATTAATCATGTCGGTAATTGTATAAGGACCAAATCCCCTTTTGCGGATTGGTCATTGGACAATTATAAAGGGAAGAATAAGAAGTCAGCCCCAACAATTATTATTGAAGACCCAGAATTAATTAAAGGTGGGTTTACCCATCCAGAGTGAGAGGTCGGCCCTGCCAGTGAAACCCTCTCACACGTGCCAGTCTTGTATAAATAAGAGGCTAGCGCCTCACTTATAACATACAACTCACTTGCTCATTCTCTTATGAGGCAAGCTGCAATTACCAGCTGGAGAGAGGGAGAAGAGTGGTACATCTCTCGGGGATAACTATCTGTATTGGTTTGAGTTATCTCTTGAACATTGTATAAGCTATTTATGATAAGGAAGTTTTTGCTGGGTTTTCTTCCCCTAGAGGGTTTCCCAAGATAAATACTGTGTCTCTTGTGAATGTGTATTTCTCAGTGATCTTGTTCTTATGATGCTCTTATCTATTGAAATGCAAAGAACTATAATAATGGCATAAACATTAACAGTATTGAGAAATATAAAGCAAGATTTTTCGCTCGTGGCTTTTCCCAGAAGGAAGGTATTGATTTTGAAGAGACATTTGCTCCTGTGGCCAGATACACTTTGATCAGAACCATTATAGCTCTTGTTGCCAAGATGAAATGGAAGCTGCACCAAATGGATGTGAAGACAACTTTCCTGAATGGTGTTTTCAAAGATGAAGTGTATATAGAGAAACCCCAAGGATTTGAGGTTGAAGATATGAAGTCTCATCTATGTCGATTGAAGAAAGCCTTATACGGATTGAAGAAATCTCCCAGATCTTGGTATGGCCATATAGACAGTTTCTTGATGAGCTTAGTCTTTACCAAGAGTAAAGCAGACTCAAATCTCTACTTCAAAATTATGGATAATGAACCAGTAATATTACTACTGTAAGTGGATGACTTATTCTTAATTGGAGAAAAAAAGCTCATCGTTGAATGTAAACAGAGACTTGCCGCAGAATTTGAAATGAAAGACCTTGGCCTAATGCATTACTTATTAGGTATTGAGGTATGGAAGAGTCCAGAAAGAATCTTCCTTAACCAAGGGAAGTACACGGTCAAAATATTAAAGAGATTCAACATGCTAGAATGTAAGCCCATGAATACACCCATGGAGGTGAAGCTGAAGCTACTGGTCGATACTTTATCAGACTTGATTGATGCCACACTGTACAGACAGATTATTGGATCACTGATGTACCTGACGAACACCAGACCAGGCATATGTTTTGCAGTGAACACCTTGAGTCAGTTTCTGGTAGAGCCCAGACGTGTTCACTTAATGGCTGCAAAACATGTGATGAGGTACCTTAAAAGTACAATGGATTATGGTCTCAACTATGATGGAGATAATGACTTCACATTGAGTGGATATACTGATGCAGATTGGGCAAGAAGCGTTGTTGACAGAAAAAGCACTTCCGGATGTTGTTTCAGTTTGGGATCAGCCATGATCTCGTGGCAGAGTAGGAAGCAATCCAGTATTGATCTCGGCACAGCGGAAGCAGAGTACATTGTCACATGTTCTACTAGATGCGAAGCTATATGGCTTCGAAAGTTGCTGACAGACCTATTTGACTTGGAGATGAGAGAAACCGCGATTCTATGTGACAACCAGAGCTGCATAAAGATGACAGAGAATCATGTATTCCACGACAGGTCGAAGCACATAGAGATCCACTATCATTTCATCCATAACATGGTACAAAGAGGAGCCTTGAAGCTCTAGTACATTAACATGGATAAACAGGTTGTTGACGTGTTGACTAAGCCTCTATCTCGTTTAAAGTTTGAACATTTTCGAGATAAGCTTGGTATAGTCTGAAAGGACCCTCCCTGAAAGGGGGAGTATATATATTTTCCTTGCTTCTGACCTCGTTGTTAGACGTAAAGCAAGATGAGTCATGCTTCTGACCTCGCTATTATACGTAAAGCATGACGATATGTGTTGCTTTCTTCTAACCTAGTTGTTAGACATAAAGAAAGATGAGTCATGCTTCTGACCTCGTTGTTAGACGTAAAGCATGACGTTGTGATTCTTTTCTTCTGACCACATTGTTAGACGTAAAGAAATATGATTCCTCACTTCTGACCTCGTTGTTAGACGTAAAGCGAGATGTTGACGTGTTCCTTGCTTCTGACCTCGTTGTTAGACATAAAGCAAGATGAGTCATGCTTCTGACCTCGCTGTTAGACGTAAAGCATGACGTTGTGATTCCTCGCTTCTAACCTCATTGTTAGACGTAAAGAGAGATGATGATGTTCCTTTCTTCTGACCTCGTTGTTAGACGTAAAGCAAGATGAGTCAGGCTTCTGACCTCACTATTAGATGTAAATCATGTCGTTGTGATTCCTCGCTTCTGACCTAGTTGTTAGACATAAAGCGAGATGACGATATTCCTTGCTTATGACGTAGTTGTTAGACGTAAAGCAAGATGTGACTGATACTGAGCTACCAGCTTAACAGCTGTGACATTGAGCCAGTGTAGTACTGCCAGCCTGGTGCTGTGATGAGGTATCATTTTTTTACTGATACATATTTGATGCAGATGATGATAGCATTCTTTCAAGAATGATGATGCTGCCAATGAAGAAAAACTTCTGATGACTCGTAAATATGCTAGCCAATGTTTCAAGATGATATTGACGATACTGTCCTACTGATGCCACTGATGATGCAGACCTCTATCACCTGATGTTGATGAAGAATACCCTTCTTGTTAAGGGGGAGTGTTGAAATAATGTAACTGCGAAGAGAATTCTTATTATTATTGTTATTTTATTATTAGGACTAATCCCCATTGTGGATTAATCATGTCGATAATTGTATTAGGACCAAATCCCCTTTTGCGGATTGGTCATCGGACAATTATAATGGGAAGAATAAGAAGTCGGCCCCTGCAGTTATTATTGAAGACCCAGAATTAATTAAAGGTGGGTTTACCCATCCAGAGTGAGAGGTCGGCCCTGCCAGTGAAACCCTTTCACACATTCCAGTCTTGTATATATAGGAGGCTAGTGCCTCACTTCTAACACACAACTCACTTGCTCATTCTCTTATGAGGCAAGATGCAATTACCAGTTTGAGAGAGGAGAAGAAGAGTGGCACATCTCATGGGGAGGACTATCTGTATTGGTTTGAGTTATCTCTTGAACATTGTATAAGCTAATTATGATAAGGAAGTTTTTGCTAGGTTTTCTTCCCCTAGAGGGTTTCCCAGGATAAATGTTGTGTCTCTTGTGAATGTGTATTTCTCAGTGATCTTGTTCTTATGATTCTCTTATCTATTGAAATGCAAAGAACTATAATAATGGCATAAACATTAATAGTTTCTCTCCTAAAGAATCATCTTTCGGATCTGGTTCCACTTCCATCAGGGAGGAAACTTGTTAGATGAAAATGGGTTTATAGGACCGAGAGAGAAGAAAATGGTCAAGTGAGAAGGTACAAGGCTAGATTAGTTGCAAAAGGATTTCAACAGATTCATGGGATAGATTATGATGAGACCTTTGCTCATGTAGAAAATATGGACTCCATTCGCTTGGCTCTAGCCATTGTAGCAACCAATGGATGGGAAGTTCACCAGATGGATGTGAAGAATTCTTTTCTTCATGGTGACATTTCAGAGGATATCTACATGGAGAAGCCACAGGGGTTCGTTCATAACTCATCTTTAGTATGCATATTGAAGAAGTCTCTCTATGGCCTCAACCAGGCACCTAGAGCATGATATGCAACGATGGATTCTTACTTACTTTCACATGATTTTGTTAGATGTAAATCTGATTCCAATGTTTACATGCTAAGGAATACTAACTCTGTGATGATTTTAGTACTCTATGTTGATGATATTTTGATCACTGGTAGCTCTTCTTCAGCCATTTCTTTGGTCAAATATATTTTTCATGACAAGTTCTCTATGATGGACATGGGTCCACTACATTTATTTATTGTTCTTGAGATTATTCAGGATGCTTTCGGCATCAAAATTTCTCAGGCTAAGTATGTCAGGGATCTTCTAGATAGGTTCCACTTAACAGACTATAAGTCTGCACCTACAACCTTCTTATCTGGGACCATACTTGATGATTGCGTGGATACACCATTAGTGGACATTAGTTTGTATCGACAGTTGGTGGGGAGTCTTTTGTATCTCACCCACACCCATGCATATATATCATATGTGGTAGGAGCAGTTTCCATATACATGCAGGAACCCCATGATCTGCACTGAAAGGCTTTCAAGCGCATCCTCAGATATGTTCAGGGCACCATGAGTTATGGGATTCACTATGTAGTTGGTTGTGCATTAGATATCATAGGCTTCACAGATTCATATTGAGATGGTGATAACACATATCACAACTCCACATCAAGGTACACTCTCAGTTTGGGGTATGGCCCAATTTGTTGCCTAAGTAAGAAAGAATCAGGAATTTCTTTATCTTTCGCAAAGGCCGATTACAGAGGATGTGTCATTGAGACACTTTGGCTTCATCACTTCCTTACCAAGCTGACATAGCCGCACCCGCAGGCACGCCCACTCACACATGATCTTCTCTCCTCCTCGGCCCGAAGAACACTAACTGGTTCTTTTATTTCCCTATCAGGAAATCTGCCCATAGATCTCTTCACGCGATTCCCCTTGCTTATCTATCGGGGAATAGGAACTCGCGACTTCACAAGTTCAGAGGTTGATCACTGGGCTCTCGAATCCCCAAGACCCGATGCAAGTCAACGCTGACCTCTTCCCGTTCTTATCGAGACTTCTCCTATCGCGATTTCGCCACTCGTGATATCAAGCAACTCGCCTTACCAACTTCCAATACCCAATATGACGAACCTCCGACGCACGTGCGAGTTGTTCCCTCAACTCCCGTCACTTCTATCAGGATTTCGGTTTTCGTTAAATCGCGGATCCTAAAACCAGTTGTTTCAGGACTTTCATTTTCCCAAATGCCGATACGGTGTGCCACCTGTCCTCCACTAATCCTACTGTGGCCCACACTATCCTTCCCGTCGGGATATCGTGTTTCGCGATTCCAAACTACAAGAGCATCTTATCTCTGAAATCTTTGATGCCTCGAACTCCGACTTCCTCGAATCTTCTGACACGCGTCCCAATTGATGGACGATTCTGGGCTCGTCGGGATATCGCGGATCGTGATATCACAATTCTCGTTGCAACAAATTGGAGCTTCGACTCGCGAATCCCCGATACACGAAATCACATGTAGATCCGACGGTCCTTATGACTTGGATCGATGGCCCTGCCCCTACTGAGATTTTTACCTCCAGAGAAAACAATGAGTATCTCCCTTGCACCTCCGCGAGATCTAACGACTCACGGGATGTCGTGAATTCTCCTCGGAGAATACCGACCGTCTGCTCCTCCTTTGATGATTCTGAAAAATGACTGTAGTCCTTTTGCGAACTTGTTCCCCCTGCGTGCAAACATGCGATGCTTCTGCTAATCTTCAAGTCTCAGCTTCCCTGCACTATCCTTCAATGAATTTGGATGCCTATCCTTCCTGAGATTTTCCCACGACTGTAAGTTCTCAAAAGGAAAAATCCTTGCTCGCACTCCTTGTGGTAACCCTTCAACTCCGTCTAAGTGTTGAAACTCTTCGACGTTGCGCACTCCTACAACAACAGTTCTTCAAAGACTCACTCAGGTTCGCAACCCTCAAGCTTTTACCTGGCCTGCGCACTCCTTGCACGACCCTGTGCCCAACTGCACATTTGAGGAAATGAGGACAAAAGATATCTCTATCTGAACCCTCTGTCAAAGCACTCCTTGTGGACAATTCGACTGCACTCCTTACAGGAATCTCTGGCTCAAATAGAGAAACAATTGAAACTCATTCCTTCACCCTCTCAGACTCCAGTTCAACCATGAAATCATATACACAACATATAAAAACAAATGTATAACTAGAAGCAAACAGTGATGAGCATAACATCAATACACAGAGAATCAGACACGAAACCATGGATTTGAATCAAAACTCTTCTATTAATTCAAATATCAGTACATGGGTGTTCTTTACACAATTCTCTACTTGCTCTTACTCTTCCTGCTTCTAAATAATGTTACAACGATACAATGAGGGTGTCTATATCTATTTTCCCTCCTCCTATCTAAAATTGTCTAATCTATGAATTAAAATCCTATCTACCAGCATTAACTATTTTAAATGCAGTCTATCTACTAAAGGATGAGAGCTATCCGCTCAAGGTCCAATACAATATACAAAGGCGCTCCTTCATAAATGACTTCATAAAAGACTTGTGCAACAATTCCAAAGTGTTTTCAAAATTTGGTGCTGGCTTGTCCAGCTGTCTTTCGCTTCCACGCTGGCTTGCTTGACGTGTCGACGATGCTCCTGCATCACAAGCTTGGTATCCAGTTTCACTTTCCAACTATCATATGGTGTGACAATCAGAATACATTGAGATTTTGCAGAGATCCAGTACAGCGACAACGAACCAAACACATTAAGGTCCACATGCATTTCATCATAGATTTAATACATGACATGATCATTGATTTGTAGTTTTGTCCTTCCTCTGAACAAACTTCCAACATATATATTCACCAAGACGTTCACTGGGCTGAAGTTTCAGACTTTGCGGGATCGTCTTGGAGTGAAGAACATAGCTTCCTAGCAACAAATGTCATTTTATTATTTTGATGCATTGTATTTTGAGGGGGGGAGGGGCGGGGGGGTTATTCCCACGTGGTTTTCCTCCTTTCCTCACTTTTATTCATTGTTCATTAGCTGCATTGTAAAAGAGTAACTAATATGCCCTAGTAGCTGGGACTCATTTTTTACTCCATAGTGATGTTTAGGGGGGGTGTGGGAGATTTCTATTTCCAACTCACTAGTTCAGTGGGAGTGTTTTGGAGATTTTTCGTACTTTACTATTTCCTACTGAAGCTCACTAGAGTTAGTTCTATTTTAGACTTTCTATTTTTAGACCATCATGATTATGCATGCATTCCTAAGAAAAGCTCATTGTAGCTCACTGCTTCTTCGCTTTTCTTAATTATAGGATGCCATTTCCTATATGAGGGAATATCACTCACTCATTGAATAGATCATAATATACATTTATTCTCATTATTCATATTGTATATCTCTTCCTTTTCTTGATAAGGTTTGTTTGTGTATGCTTTATCTAGGTCTCCTCTGCAGGTTTCCATGAAACACTGACAAAAATAAACACCACACTCAATGATGATCCTCTCAATAGAGGGATCAAGTAACATGTAACCCTTCACACCATATAGATATCCCATGAATATGCATGTGTTACTATGCATATCTAATTATTTTCTATTTTCATAGGGTACGAGGGCCCATGCGTGCGATCCAAATATCCATAAGTGAGAGACTCTCAATTTTTTTCCACTCCATGCCTTAAAGGGAGTTAGGTCCTTGACATTTTTTGTGAGGATATATATTCTAAATGTGGTTAGGATAGTTAAGTTCCTTATCCCAAATCTTGGGCATTAGAGATCTTGCATGCAACATGCAAGTGGCCATATCCTTGAGGGATTTGTTCTTCCGCTTGGTTTCTCCATTTTGATTTTGAGTTTAAGGTATTGTGTGTTGTAGTTGTATACATTCCTATGAAAAAATATTATTTATCTCTCAAATGAAATATCCCCCCCCATTATATGTGTGGATGATTTTTATCTTTCCCCCAGACCAATTCTCTACATGTGTTTTGAATTCTTTTAGATTCTAAAAACATTTAGGCTTCTGCATGAGAAAATACACCCAAGTGTATCATGAGAAATAATAAATAAATGTAAGAACGTAACTTTCTTTACTAATGGATAGACGAGGAAAGGGTCCAATCATATCACTGTCAATGAGCTCCAAATGAGAGGTGTCCCTCCAAGCCTTGCCTTTATCAAACTTCTCTCGAGGATGTTTTCTAAGAATGCATCCTTGACAAAATTATTTGGAAAAGTATATGTTGGAAAAGTCGATGATCATTTCCTATTTTCATAGTTATTGTATGTATTTGAAGTTTATATGGCCAAATATCTCATGCCATAATCTACTAGGACCATCAACATGCGTCAGTAGTAAAGAAAAAACAAATTTAGCAATGAACTTATTGAAAGTGTAGAAATGATATCGGTGGTTTACCTCACAAACAAAAATCATGGATTTATAATGCATATCAAATATGGTTACAAAATCAGGTGTGAATTCCACCCATTTTCTTGTACTAGAATTTGTTATCTAATAAACAGAGATAAAATTCATGAATATTTTTGGAACATGCAAGATGTTATATAAAATTTTATGTTGGAGTTCTACTCTCCTTTAGCCTATGAACTCAATTGGGGTATCATCTCCCATGAGGATGGGAGGACCCATGCATGTAGAAAGAGAAGATATTTTTTTTTTGCGTTGCAACCATAAGATGGGATGCACCTGAATTTGAGATCCATGCATTAGGTGAATAATTAATTGAAATCAGTGCATGAGAGTTACCTCATTTTTTTGGTGCTTGATATTCCGACTTCTTCTTGGAAGCTTTGGGAATTTGATACCCAAGGTTTTTATTATGAAGTATCAATGTCATCATATCAATATTTTTCTTCATGCATGTTGATTTGAGATGATAGTCGCAGTTGCAGTAACTAGATTTGGTCTTACATTTTTTTCCTTTTCCACCTATGGATCTCGAGGAATCATCGAAGGGTTTGGATTACCCTTTATTCTTTGGATATGCATGAACCTTTCCATTTATTTTCTTCTTGGAATTTGAATTGGAAGTGTTGTTGCGTTCATGCACATTGGATCCCTTGAACCTGGGCCGAGTTGATATCATACCTCCCAACTAACCGAACATATGGCTGGCTCAGTAAAAATGACCTCTAACTCGTTTCACTGACTAGTTTGGTATCGAACTGGATAGGTAGAAGTCAGATCGATACCAAACTAATTAAACTGATCGGTCCATGCCTACTCGACCGATTTGATTCTGGACACCCCGACGCACTAAAAACCTGAAAAATCTATTTTTTTAAATTAAAAAAATTAGAACCTAATATGTAACCCTACACACACTAACTATAAATACACCCCCCATTAATACCCCTTATATGTCCTATTATAAGGTTTTCACACATTCTCTAAATTTGACTTAATTCCCCTTAGAAATCCTATTCTACTTAATTCCCCTTAGCTATCCTATTCTAAGTCTTCCATACAGTCTCTAAATTATCCCTAATCTATGCTTGTCCCATATAATACCAAATGATACAACCTCTACACTACTCTTTATATATTCTTATCCCATTTATCACCAAATTGGGAACTTAGAACTTTATTTCTTTACTCCTCGATAGAACATTGACATTTTTATTTTAGTTGGAACTCTCAGTACCAACATGATTTACTTGGAGTTGGAACTATTGGTATAGGTGCAAGCACAAGCATACAGTCAATTTATTTCCCTATTCATTCCCATCATCTGTATTAGGTCATTGTCCAAGCTAGGAACAATATTAAAATTGGGTGGGCCTCTTGAGAAAAGTTGGTATATTATTGGGATTGCATCAAAATTGGACCATGGTAAATGTTAATAATGATTATGGACCCACCTTTTGTACCAAAACTTTAAATGGATGTTTTTCTTTTAACATTTTAATCAATAAGAATGCAATGGTTAGTTTACTAGGAGATATATATTCCAACAACTAGTAAAGAATGTATTATGCAAATTGACAACTCTGCACTCATAAAAATAAAGTTAGTGGCCAAGTTTGAAAACAAAATTCAAGCTTGGAGTAGTCTTTATCATCCACTTGCCTCGAAAGTGACAATTGTTGATTGATTTCTAGTAGCAAGGAACATTATTATTCCTCTTATTTGTTCCCCTCTCAAGTGGCCTATAAAATTATTTCTCTTGTATGATCCCCTCTCATGTTGATCAATGATATGTAGTAGATTAGTAGATTGTAGTTGTTGCATGTTTTATGGAATGTAGAGGAAATTTTTAGCTTCAATGATTATGTATTTTGTTGTTGATATGTATTGCACTCAGTTCCATTTTGATATATACACCCTTACACGATATGTAGATGAGAAAAAGTTTCATATTTTGTCTCTGATGATTTGGAATCATGGTTTTAAGGCTTTAAAATAAACAATTTCATTAAAATTTAATTATTTAATGTATTTTTATTGAACGGAGTAGTTGAAATCAAACCGTTCTAAGTCATGTAACGTCCCTAGCCCCCCATGCCGAGCTACGATACACGGGAGAATTCTTTTGTTCTCTCTGCAGAACATACTGTAACATACCCAACTTCCAACTGAGCTATGCCAAATACATTTTTCGAACTGCATGCAATTAAAACATATGCGCACAGAACTCTTGAGAAACATTATATATAAAATGTAAACAAACAAATACATTATGTAAATGCACAGTTTCATATTGAAATAACAGTAAACATATACATGCAACATATCTAGGAAATACCCACAAATATAAATATAGATATAACCACACATAGAATAAACCCATAAAAATAAACACGTGAATAATAATGCAACATGTAAATTTATCACACAGTTGACACTTATCTTGGTAAGAATATCACCAACTATGTCCAGACCTTCCACGAACCTCCCAGCCTTAGACCACACTACTCATCACCCTCAACAGTGGGTCACCCCCGAGCTGGGACTAAACTCCACTCGGGTAAAGGGGTTCCTAACCAGGCTAATAGATCATGGACAATAGGAAATACTCCGTCATAGGTGCCAACTCAAACTAACAGCCTACAATCCCTCATTCTCCACATGCCTATCCCACCCCAGGAAGTGCGCCCCTTCTCTTCTCAACAGTCCTTCGGCTACCACACTTCCTCTTCGAGCTTCAGCAATAGGCCGGAAAGGAAGTCCTAGATCCCTGTGGTTGTAGTTTAGGACCTTCAGGAAATCAATTCCCAACAATTCTCTCACCCAGAGAGGAATTTCTCACAAGCCTGACAACCCGCCTCTTCAATATCCCACAAGCTTGGCAACCTGCTTCTTCAGTCCATCTCTCAATCTAACCAGCTACACAAACAAGTATGGCTATGGATACAGGTTCGGGTACACTGACATGAAGGTACAAAAGATAACTCCATGAGTGTGTGAATGCTCATGGAAGATTGACTGGATGACTGACTGTTGGACGGAATGATGGAAAGCATGATCGGAAATGAACTAAGTCCAAACAATATGTATGCATGTCCCCAACTTGACACTTGTCATGTTGGGAGCTACTTTGGCCCACTTGTCCCCAACTTTGGAACTTAGGATAAAATAATTATCCATACTTTATATTTAAGAAATATTAATATAATATTTCTTTTTGGCTTAAACTCCCTGCATTGGCCCCTTTTCCTTAACTTTTATCCCCCACCCTTTCCTTAACTAGTGGAGTTTAGTCCCCCATACTATTTTATAGTGGTCGGACTATGCACAACAATGTATTTTATATTAATGTTGAGACATATACAAAAGTAGGTGCACTGGCCTTTAACATCTAGGCTCTCCGGCCTAATAATCACAAAAATGGCTCACTAGCCTATAAAACACAACATATACACAAAGGCTCCCTGGCCTCAAAATCGTGTGCACTAAAGTTGTTGCGTGCAGTATCCTAGAATGTGCACACTTCCTCATTTTACTACGCAGTACATGTGGCACTTTTCCATGAAAGGTGCATACAAAAATGGTATCAAACAACTCACCATCTTAAGTACATTTTCATTTACCTTACAATTGGGTTCGGCCTAGGGATATTACAATCCCCTCCCCTTATTTTTGCATTGTTCACAGTGCATTATGTACTCATACACAACAAAATTTCAAAAATCCTCAAAAAGATGAGGGTATTCTGCCCGCATTACATCCTCATGCTCCTAAGTAGCATCCTTAGGACCGTACTAGGTCCATTGGACCTTTACAAGCCCTATGGATCGATTCCTACACTATTTGATTTCCCGGTCCTGAATGCGTACCAGATGCACTTGGAAAGTGCCTTCTTGCTCCAACTGAATCACATTCCAATCAATAACATGATTATCATCAGGTATATATTTATTCAACAATGATACATGGAATACATTATGAATAGACATAGATGTAGGAAATGAAATCATATAAGACAATGGTCCAATCCTCTCTAGGATTTCAAATGGCCCACAATAGCGAGTTGCCAACTTTGAACAATTTCCCAACTTCAGGGAACTTCTGTTGGCTTTCACTTTCAAAAATACATGGTCTCCCACTTTAAATTCCCTGTGAGTTCTGCCCTTATCAACATAGTTTTTCTTTCTATATTCGGTCACCTTTAAATTTTGCTTTATTTTTAACATTTTCTCCTCCATTTCCCTGAGAAAATCTGGCCCAACCACTTCTCTATCTGCTAGGTTATCCCATCTTACTGGTGTGTTTCACTTTCTGCCATAAAGTGCCTCAAATGGGGTCATCTTTAGAGATTTTTGGTACCCATTGTTATAAGAAAAATCTACCAAGTGTATGTAGTCTTCCCATTTTGATGGTTTATCCATCACATACATCCTCAACATATCTTCAATCACTTGATTCACCCTCTCTGTTTGTTCATTTGATTCTGGATGATAAGTTGTACTAAAATTCAAATTGGTTCCAAATCCATTAAATAATCCCTTCCAAAATTTTGAGGTAAATTTTGGGTCTCTATCAGATACAATTGTCTTGGGTATGCCATGTAATCTAGCAATTTCTCTCATATAAACATCAACAATGTTGGCTTCCTTGTGAGTGAGCTTTACAAGAATAAAATGGGCAGCTTTAGTAAGCTTATCCACCACTACCATGATAGAATCATGTTGCTTGTTTGTTCTGGGAAGTTTGGTGATGAAATACATTGTTACAACTTCCCATTTTCACTTAGGAATGGGTAATGGATATATAAAACTAGTTGGGTGTCTATGCTTAGCTTTTACCTTTTGACATTCCAAACATTTGGCAATAAAATCTGCAACTTCTTTCTTCATGTCTGGCCAATAATATTGGCCCTTGACAGCTGCAATAGTTTTCTGATAACCTGGGTTCCCAACATAAGGTACATTATGCATTTCTCTCAATATCATATTTTTCAATTCCTGAGTATTTGGTACATAAATTTTGCCCCTGTATATGAGAATTTTATCATTATCTAGCTTGTATTCTTCAATTTCCTACTGCAAATTATCTTGCTATAATTTTTCCACTAATTCCTTGTATTGCAAATCTAATTTTGCAGCCTCTATAATTATGTGTTTCAAATCTAATTGGTACATGCTAATGGTTGTAGCATGAAATTCATGCACTCTTCTGCTAAGTGCATCAGGCACTTTGTTTTCTTTCCCTTTGATATTCTTTATATCAAAGCCATATTCACTTAGAAATTCTAACCATCTTGTTTGCCTAGCATTTAGAGTTGGCTGATCAAATAAATATTTCAGACCATTATGGTTTGTTCTTAGCTCAAACCTCTTCCCCATGAGGTAGTGTCTCCGTTTCTTCAAGGCATGCACTATGGCTACCAACTCCAAGTCATGACTGGCATAGTGTCTTTCATGCTCCTTCAACTTCCTTGATTCATAACATATAACAAACCCATTTTGACTAAGGACTCCACCAAGTCCTTTTTTACATGCATATGTGAAAACAATGAAGTATTCATTTGGGTTCACAATCCTTAGTATTGGAGCACTTGTTAATAATTGTTTCAAGTGTTGGAAACTCTTTTCACAATCCAATGTCCACTGAAACTTCACACCCTTCTTTTGCAAGAAAGTGATTGGGTGTGCAATCTTTGAGAATCCTTCAATGAATCTCCTATAGTAGCCTGCAAGGCCCATGAATTATCTGAACTCTTTCACATTATTTGGTACCAACCATCCTCTAATGGCTTATATCTTCTCAGGATCCACTGTTATTCCATCTTTTGAGATGATATGCCCCTGATCCGGATTATTTTCGGCAAGAAATGAGAGCGGAGATATAATAAAGAAATGCACAGAGATATTGCAAGAGAGACAACAGTATAACAGAGATATAGAGGAAATAACAATAGTCACAGATATATAGTAATACATGATTTCTATTAATGAAATAAATGTACAGAGACTGTAAAATACAGAGTGAAAGACTCGCTAGAATGGTGGTAGCTTATCTATGAGAAGAGATGTGACGGCTACTCGCATCTATGAGAACATCATTACAATGAGGCTCTGAAGGCATTTTTTACAATAAGCAGGAATGCCAAAAACCCTAGACATCCAAAAACCTAACCCTGGGAGATGAAGCGCCAAAAGTCATGTGGGCCCCGTTTGGGTAAGTTGGTGCATCAACTTCCCGGGGTCGTAACTTTTGCATACGATCTTTGTTTTAGGTGTATGATAGCTCGTTGGAAAGATCTATCCGAGAACTACAACTTTTGGGTGAGAAGCATGATCTATGATCCATGTTGCTCCCCGTTTTCTCAAAAAACATCATTTAGGGCCTCAAAATGGCCCCGGAAGTTAAAAACTGCTAAAAATAGTAAATTACCAAAATTGCCAAAAACATGTTTTTGGCCAATTGGAGAAGGTGGGTGGCCACCGATATCCACCTAGATCAATCCTCCCTCCTTAGGAAGAAATGGTCTCCATTGCGTTGAGTTCCTGGGGGAGAGGGGAAAGCGATTGCTGAATCTGAATCTTGGTGAGTTGCTTGCCTTGTTGGAACTGTCGCACTGCTTGGTTTGTTGAAGGTCGTCATGAACCTATGGCTGGAAGGGTTGGACCTTTCTAACCAGTCTGGATACATGAGATGACTGTGTGTAGAAGGAATCTTTGTACTTTTCTGCAACCTTGTCGACCTGCTTCTGGTGGATAAAAGGTGCTTGGGCCGAGGCTGTAGTGGTTGCAGTATCCTTTTGTTCCCCTTTTGAACAGATTGTGGAGAAGATGAATTTTGTAGTGTGAGATACTACCTTGCGGCACTGTTTAGGTGGGGCAGTAGTTGGAAATACCTCTGGTATCCTGTAAAGATGACCCCATAGAGTAATAATGACACTACGGGGTCGAGACTCATA
>SNQJ01S0021958.1:79993-117936 GCA_010110895.2 Picea sitchensis
CATCTGCGTCGTTGATTCGGGCACTGTGATGCTTTCCGTCCAGACTTGGTTTTCATTTAATCATGAGCGAATTAGCACCCCAAACTTAGGACAAGCGGGTTTTTAACCCGGTATTTGCATTCTAACCCCCTTACAAGAAAAATCGCTAACAGGGGGTAGTCCTAGTACGTCCTTGAACATATCTTTAAATTTTTTGGGACTGCATAATCTTCCAAATTTGGAACCTTATCTTTAGGTGTCTCTTCCATATGAGCTGCAAATATTTGACACCCTTTCCTGTAACATTTCTTTAGCTACAATGCTGAAATTTCTTTGATGGTTAATGCCCTGGAAATTCCTTTCGCTCTCATTAGGTTCCCTTCCTCATCCAAGCAAGCAAATGCCTTGTTATTATAGTCTAGGATAGCATGATCTTGGTCCAACCAATCCATTCCAATTAGACATTCATAGGAACCTAAAGGAAATATGTTCAAATCTTCCTTGGTGTTCAGTCCATTCATGTCCATAAGACATGAATAACCATCTCATTAACTTTTCTTTTAGATCTGATAGCCAACTGCAACAACCAAGATTTTCCATGTTTGCTTCTAGGAAAATGCAAAATTTCCACTATTTTAGGATCTATATAACTATAACTAGCTCCTGAATCAATTAAAATAGCAATGGTTTGGTTGTTGATCATACCTTCCATGTAAATCATGTGTGACTGATACTCTACTTGCTTGTTTTCCAGGGCTGCATAGATCCTTGGTACATTTCTTCCCATGTCCTCCATTGTTTCAGTTTGATGTACATTGTGAACAATCCTCACTTTTTCACCTCTATGAGGACAATCTATGAACATATGATCTCCTTTACAACCCCAACATTGAATAGGTGGTTGTCTTGACCTTTGACCCCCTATCTCAATCGTCTTGGGTTCTCTAGAAGTTGGTTGTCCCTAAGCATTATTTCTGAAGAATGGTGTCTTAGTTCCCTTCTTCCTCTGATCCATCTTGAATTTCTTTTTGTCTTCTCAATCTTTTTGGAAAGTTGGCCTTGATTTTTTCTAATCATAAAGACATTTAGCTCGCCTTATGGTCTCCTCCAATGTCTTGGGATCTTCATACTGTATTTTTTCACCGATGAATGATTGCAATCCACTCAAATACCTCTGAATATTAACTATCTCATCCTTGATGAAAGAGACATACTTCAATAGTTCTAAAAACCTTCTTTCATATTTATCTATGGTCATACTCCCAAACTTGAGTTCAAATAACTCTTTAATTTCCCTATCGTAGTATCTCTTAGTCAAGTATTCCTTCTCAAAATACTTCTTTAATTCCCTCCAACACTCTTCTCTTTAATGTGTTGCACCTGCACAAGTTGATCCCACCACATGGATGCCTTTCCCTTGATTTGATAGATGGAAATTCTACCTTCTTCATGAGATGAATAATTATGCAATTGAAAATGCTTCCTCATACCCGACATCCATGTCTCTACATCTTCATCCTTCTTGTGCTCACCATCAAATGTAGGAGGCTTGATTTTGTTCATTTTTCCTTGTAGCTCATCCATCCCAGACCTCTTATGCTTCCTGACAGGGGATGGACTTGAGATGTTGTGTTCCCTCTTATTGGAATGCCTCAGGGAGTGATGGTGATGTTTGCTAACACTTCTTGTTCTTCTTTTCTCATTAGGAGACATGTGACTTCCTGATTTTCTTGAGCCATTCTCCTTGTCCAATTTCTTTTCTATTATGTTCAAGCTCTGTATTAACTTCATGTTGAATTCATCCTACTTCTCCTTGGCTCTCATAATCCTTTCATTATCATTTTTATGTCTTTGGAAATCCTTCTGCAAATTTTTAATGGTCTCTACCATATTCATGTTTTCATCCCTTCCTTATCCATGTCCATTGGAATTTGTTCCTTCAATTCCCAAATGGACATTCATCCCTTTGATCTCATCTTCCTGGATGTAAGTCCCCTGTGCCTCTTCCATTACTATGGATTCTATGTTGATTCTGATATGATCTAGATCTTTTTAACTCTGCAAAATGTGCAGCCAACAAAACTTTGTCAGGCTAATTGTTTCAACAATTTCATGAAAAATATGAACCATTCTAGTTCAATAATATATCATAATTATTTCTTATGATTTCCTGAAAATTTGAATGCCCAGATCATTTTTTTGGGTGGATATTTAGATTCCAATGTCCAATACCTTTCCACCGCCTACTCCCATGCTTAATTCTGAGTCTTGAGCAAAAAGTTATGGTTAATTGAAAATTTCTCATTAATGTTTTTGTTCACACTTCAACATGGCACAACTCTACACTGTAATTATGAATTTTTGAACCTAATCCATTGTATTTTTTGTAGGATATCAATTGGGTTTATTCATATACATATTATGGATACTCTTTCCAAGTTTCACCTTTTCTGGATTCTAGGCTGCTAGTTACAACCTATTGAAGTTCTAGGCCAATTTGTGTTTTTGGTTTGGAATGCTACAGGTACGTTATTTGCCATATTATGAATTTTTAACATGCCCAAAAATTTAATTCATCTCTTGTACTGTCTTCTATGGCTCAATATATTTCCATTGACTACTCTTGTGCCTCCATCTAATTCTGGAGAAGAAATTTATGACTCTTTGAAGTTAGTTGGGTCTTAAAATTTACCCTCCATTGTTTGTGTTGTAACTTCCTCATGAAAGCTTTGTTTGACGAACAATTTACACCATTAGAAAGATCTCTCCAAGATATTTTAATTGAGTTTTTATCGTGGTTTTTGAGTTGTTAAAAATTCTCTCAAGGCCCTCAAAAAATGCACTGCAAAAAGATGACGTTCAGATGATATAAAACGACGCAGAAAAACGATGGGTTTTTGTTGTTCACCATCAAAACGACTTTGCGTGCACAAATTTTCAACCTTTAAACCCATATTTACCATGCGCAACAACACCACAAGGTAAATCGTGCTCTACACACCTATAACCATTGTGCACCACTTCTCTATTGTGCCAATAACTTGCGCACACTACTTTTGTGTCGCGCGTCAATATCCACCGCGCACAGTTTTGGTTCTTGCACTATTACTCGTTGTGCGCAATTTTTGTACTCGTGTGCTTATATTCTGCGTGCATTTGACTCTACACACTGCACCATGCTAGATTTTAGTATGCCCCCACCATGCATCAAT
Source organism: Picea sitchensis (assembly GCA_010110895.2). Taxonomy (NCBI): domain Eukaryota; kingdom Viridiplantae; phylum Streptophyta; class Pinopsida; order Pinales; family Pinaceae; genus Picea; species Picea sitchensis. Next base: position 83,185 of record SNQJ01S0021958.1, read on the forward strand.
ACTCTGCGTGCATCATTAACTAAACTGTCGTGTGACAACATATACCCACATTGCGTGTGCACTAACAAAACTCCTATGTGCTCTGCCAATATTGCACACAACACACGCGCCATTATTATGTGCGTGCACACCACGCACACCTTAGTATGTGTATGTACACCGCGCAATGCTAAATTTAGCATGCGCACCCTCTCACCAACATTTTTCCACACGACGCCAAAATTTAGCGTGCACACCAGCACGCCAATATTTTTTTGCGTAGTGCCCAAAATTTAGTGTGCGCACCTGCACACCAACATTTTTCCACCTGATGCCAAAATTTAGTGAGTGCACCCACACACCAACATTTTTCCACGCGGTGCCAAAATTTAGTGCGCACACACGCACACCAACATTTTTTCACACGACGCCTAAATTTAGCATATCACAAGATCTTTACTGTGCATCATGCATTTTTAGTGCACCCACCTGTGCACATTCATTTTTATGCGCATCAATTTCTCGTGAATTCCGTTACAAAAATTGGGGCTTTTGTTTAACGTTTTCCCCAATTTACCATAGACATTCTCCAACTATGAAATTTGTTCAATTTCACCCCAATAACACCAATTCAACCTCTGCAACAAAAAATCATTGTGGGTTGACATTTCTGGAATGAATTTTACCCAAACTCAATTCACGAATTCAAAATTTTAATCACTAATCTCACTCCATTTGTTATGGCTTCACTGTAACTTCAAATTTGACAAATTCCAGGTCTGAATTTGCTAGAACATATATTAATCAACAATATCTCACCACATGGCCGAATTTCTCAATTTTCCCATGAATTTAACAACAGAAATTGGGGATTTTTCCCAATTCCGCACAATTGTTGTTACTTTTTACCATGGACGCTCTGCAACTTGAAATTTTTCCACTACAAAATAAATCCTCTGTGAAATTTCGCTTCAACTCAACTTTCTTGGCCCATCCAGGCTCAGTGTTGAAAACTGAAGCTCTGATACCATATTGTAACGCCCCCGACCACCCAGGTCGGGCCACGATACATGAGAGAACGCTTTTGTTCTCTCTGTGGAACATATTGTAACATACCCAACATCCAACTGAGCTATGCCACATACATTTTTTGAACTGCATGCAATTAAAACATATGCACACAGAACATTTGTGGAACATTATATATAAAACGTAAACAAACTAATACATTATGTAAAAACACGGTTTCATACTAAAATAACAGTAAACATATACATGCAACATATACAAGAAATACCCACAAATATAAAGACAGATATAACCACACATAGGATAAACCCATAAAAATAAACACGTAAATAATAATGCAACATGTAAATTTATCACAAAGTTGACACTTATCTTGGTAATAATATCCCTAACTGCGTGCAGACCTTCCACGAACCTCCCAACCTTATACCACATTGCTCATCACCCTCAGCAGTGGTTTATCCCTGAGCTGGGACTAAACTCCACCCGGGTAAAGGGGTTCCTAAACAGGCTAATGGATCATGGACAATAGGAAAGACTCTGTCACAGGTGCCAGCTCAAACTAACAACCTACAATCCATCATTCATCACATGCCTATCCCACCCCAGGAATTGTTCCCCTTCTCTTCTCAACAATACTTCAGCTGCCCTACTTCCTTTTCGGGCTTCAACAACAGGCTGGACATGAAGTCTCAGGGCACTGTAGTTGTAGTTTAGCACCTTCACAAAATCAATTCCTATAAATTCTCTCACCCAGAGAGGAATTTCTCATGGGCTTGAAAAACTACCTCTTCAATATCCCAAGGGCCTGACAACTCGCTTCTTCAGTCCATCTTCCAAGCTAACCATCTACACATGAAACAAGTATGGCTATGGATACAGGTTCAGGTACAGTGACATGAAAGTATGGAAGATAGCTCCACGAGTGTGTGAATGCTCATGGATGATTGACTAGATGAATGAATGTTGGACGGAATGAGGGAAAGCATGATCGGAAATGAACTATGTCCAAACAATATGTATCCATGTCCCCAACTTGACACTTGTCATGTTGGGAGCTACTTTGGCCCACTTGTCCCCAACTTTGGAACTTAGGATTTATATTTAATAAATATTAATATAATATTCCTTTTTGGCTTAAGCTCCATGGCTTAGCCCCTTTTCCTTAACTTTTAGCCCCCACCCTTTCCCTAACTACTGGATTTTATCATGGTTGGTTTTCACGCATCGATGTATTTTATATTAATGCCGAGACATATTCAAAAGTAGGTGCACTGGATTTTAACATCTAGGCTCTCCAGCCTAATAATCACAAAACTAGCTCACCAGCCTATAAAACACAACATATACACAAAGGCTCCCTGGCCTCAAAATTGCATGCACTTAAGTTGTTGCGCGCGGTATCCTGGAATGTGAACACTTCCTCATTTTACTGTGCAGTACATGCGTGCACTTTTCCACGAAAGGTGCATACAAAAATGGTATCAAACAACTCACCATCTTAAGTACATTTCCATTTACCTTACAATTGGTTTCGTCCCAGGGATATTACAAGTCGATCCAAGTTCGAGTCAATTTCCAAGTTGATAGGTGATCGAGTTGATGTCCCATTCTTGTTTTAAAAACTAGACTCTTGAGAGTGGAAACTAGAGAAAAAACTCTTTTGTTTACAACTTTTGATTTCATGATTTATAGTAAATCATATATTGATGTTAATGTTCTTCAATTACATGTGGAGGATGGAATTATAAGGTAAATTCACCAAACGCTACAACATAGGTTGAATTCTTATACCTATAAAATAACAAGGAAGGATTTACATATTAGTAAGAGAAATATCAAACACATATGAGATTTGCATTGTATTCCATTAAAATGTAGACATGGATCTTGGAAACCAAAAAAAATAACCATCTTTGAATGGTGAGTCAATTCTCATTTCATCAAATTCTAGTACAAAATAGCCTTTGGTTCTTTATGCATATTCTTCTCTTAGCTAGTAAAATCCCTTTCTGAGTGAAAATAACGAAATAAATAGGGAGATATAGGAGAATGGGAAGGCCAACAAGAATGACCCTTCATTTCTCATTCTTTAGCCTCTTCTCCTCTCCTATTCTATTTTTTCATTTATTTTGTTTTTTCCTCTCTTTTTGTTTCATTAAATTTTACATTTACATTGTTTTTTACATAGTTTGCTCACCTTCATTAATTTTTGAATTGGCTTGTAGGTACCTAGTATTACAATCGTTAACTAGATTCAGATCCATTTCAGATCGCACCTCCCTATCGAGAGGTTTTTTGGTCTCCAAAATATTGAAGAAAACCAATCTAGATCAATCTAGATCAATGTACCTTTTTTTTTTTCTTCTCCATAATATTTCTTTGACTCTAGCTCTTGGCTACAAATCTAACTACATATATTGCTCTAGATTATGGCTTTGGATTCTAGATTTGGTCCTAGCTATGGCTTTATCTATAGTTCCTAGCTCACTTTTTCATTCATCTTGTCTTTGAGAAATATTGAGATTCAAACTCTATAATCAAAATCCATTCCCATATCTCTTAGTTTTGGAGATAATTCATATTGGTGTATATGCATCATTTTCCATCATATGCATAGTCATTTTCCATCATATGCATAATTATCTCTCTCATAGAGAACAGATGAGATTCATTTGTTAGATCTAGGGAATTATCTTAGGAAAATTCTACTTTTCAAGGAATAGGAGCATTTATTTCCCCCATTTGAGGAGTAGATCCTATTTTTAGGAGGTAGATCTTCTTTTCCAGGATCTAGATCTTACTTTATAGGAACAAAAATAGGCTTGAGGATCATATCCTAATTTCTATGACCTAATTTACTTCACTTGTCTTGTATGAGATAGTTTACTCCACTTGGATAGTAAAATTCCAAGATAACTCCGCAATGAAAGTGCACATGGTAATTAGGGAAAGTTTTTTCATGCTTTACATGCACACAATCCATCATGATTACATTGCATTAAATTGCATTGTATTTTATTGTTCTTTTTCTTTGGATGATCATTATTTTTTTCTCTTTTCTCAAATTTTTAATTGTGTTGTTTCTCAATTATATTCTAGATCCTATTACAGGTTGATCGGTTAAATCTTACATGGTATCAGACCTTGACTAAATCTAAGGGAGTAATATACAAGATTTTCAGATAGAAGACACAAATTAGAGTGCACCAAATAGGATTAATCAATCTCAACAAATAATGGGTATGAACCCAAATTGCCCATTTTTTCTCATATATATATTATACATATAGGGTATGAACCATCACATCCAAGGGTTGTCTCCAACAAGGCTGACTTGGACCTTAATTCATCCATGTAAGTCTTGGGCCTTCTTCTCACTAGACGCCACATGTGAAAGGTCTCATTTTTCACGTCACACATGCCTATGACCAATGTGGACCTTCTCAAGCTCTTCTAGGGGATACGACCCACTAAAGAAAACTAGGGATACAACCTCATAGTGTATGCCATCATCGTTAAGGGATACAACCATAAGACAAGTCCACAATGGATACAACCCATAATATCCCAACCACATGGGCTACAACCCAAAGGTAGTTGGGCACCAACCAAGTACAACTTATCAGTCCATTGATAAGTGTCATACTCAACTCTATCCATCGAGGAATATCATCACAGGTCAGCTCAGCTCATTCCATTGAGGAATATGACCTGGAGAATGTCTCACGAAGCTACAACCATCAATAGAAAAATCACACAAATCTTGCGAGAGAGATAAAAGAAGAGAGACAAGCTCCAGAGAAAGAATGAATTGTATAAACTGAATGAGTAAAATGGTAAAATACACATGATATTCTTTACATGGCTATCTTAATGCACCATAGTAGTGATCTAGAGACATCTAAAAAATCACTAACATAAAACTGAAGTAATATTCCAACTAGTCCTAGTCAACGTGTCCATGCAATCATCATTTAACTGAGTCACATGTGTGGAAGTGAGAGAAACACATGAAATCACAAGATATTCACCCTCTTTTCCACATGCATGAGATATGCACCCTCTTGGCCACATGCATGAGATATGCACCCTCTTGGTGAGGAAACTAAGGTGAACATGCAACTGCTAGTAATAAAATCGAGGTTTCCATTCATGAGTTTTCTCCCCATTCTCTTCTCCATTTCATCCCCCCTTCTCCACACTCTGACCTCTCTCTTTTATTGGGTCAATTTTCCCCCAATTTCAAGATCATAATATAAGTCTCTAGATGGATACTTTTCTACCCATGCTTCTTAAGAAAGGAAGCTCTCTTACACCCCCCCATTCTTTCCCATAATTTTGGGAATTTGTGAGTTCAACTATCAACTCCCTTCATTAACTAAAATCTAGGAAAAATGGGCAATCTGGGGTTTTTTTTTTTCTTTGAATATTAAATTGGCAAGGAAATTTCCTCACCATTTCCCTCTCATGGAATCATCTCTTTGTAGGTGCTCCACCCATCAACGAATTATTTTTATTATCATCAAAATGCATTTTACCATTTTGATTGTTCATCGTGGTCCAAACATTAAACATATTATCCATGATTCATGGTGACATTCAGACATACATTTTAATGTTGGGGAAAATGGGGTGTTACATTCTTCTCCCCCTTAAAGGAACATCATCCTTAGTTTTCTTTGCGTCTCAGAAACACCATTCATGCTTCCATATTCCAGTTGCTTCAATGATGTTTTCCTCTTCTTGGTCTAGTCCATTCACAAAATCTTGGAATTTATCACATGCCTAAAAAAAATTCAAACAACAAGAATATTAATCACAATTTTATGAAAAAATATTTTATTGTTGTTCATAATTCAAGAGGAAAATTTTTCATATCAACATAATATTTATCTATGCAATTCATGGATTTGTATCCATATGGTTGTCACATTTACTCAGCTCACAATTTTCATTGATATACCCATTGTTCTGATGATCTGAATCATAATATAACATGAGTTATTGAAGTCTCTGCTTCCTTGCAATCAATGACCTTCTAGGCTTAGGCATCCCCTTCTTTGTTGTAGAGTCCCTTAGCGATCCATGTTTCCTGCCAAGGATTTCTCGCACAATAAGAGTTTATATACTTCACTGAGTCTTATAGATGAGGCATCTTTCAGGCCTACTCTACCGAGGAATCCCTGAGGTCCATTTTAACACAAAAAAACCATATCTATGGAAATCATTCCATATCAAAGGGTCTTCATGTCACAACATTGTCCTTTTTCATGATCTTATGGCTTGGCAACCATCATCTGTCCATCTAGGAAAGTTCTATAATCTCACTTGTATCACATTCATATAGCAATTTGTGAGATACCATCATCAATTTCAACCAATCATTTTCAATATACTTTCCATATATTTCCATTTCACTTATCCATTTTCATATTTGGTCCATATAGGAACCAGATTCATAAGTATGAGACTTCCTTCTCATATCAGTTTGGATTTTTTGTAATTAGCAAGAATTGGTATTCCTTATGGGATTATGTTTTTTCAATATCCAATACCATCCTTCCTACAATTTCAATCCTCACTCAACCATACACATTGTTAGTTCCTCATGCACATACATCTTCCTTGTACACTTACAGTGCCCCACAAACAACTTCAAAATTGTGCACACTAACAATTGAATCACATTTATCTATTCAATGATAGAAAGTAAAAGGAATTATCATTTATTACACATGCATTGTTTCAACATACCAAGATTTTAGAATGCAATCAATCATCTCATGCAATTTACTAATGTGCCAATTATCTATGGCCACATTTACTTACAATGCACCCTTGAATTGATTTCAAATTACCACGTTTTATATTAGGTACTTCACCATGGTGTCTTGGAGCTTAGCCAACCCTTCACCTCACGACTTCTTTCATTCAAATTCATTATTACAAAAGTAATGTATTTCCTTTTTGATCTTATCATTACCTCAAATCAACATTATATGAACTTAAATTTCTTATGAATTCATTCAAGCATTCCAGGGTACCCATGTTCATGGTCACCCAATTCCTCTCTTTACCATTTCATAATTATGTTGGAATACTTGAAGGTCCTTCTTCCATAATTTGTAGTCTTATACATGCCTACTCATTCAAAAATGCATCTCCTTAATGAATTAACCAATCTGCTACTTATGAGCTCTTTTTTTCATAATCATACATGATAAACCTATCCATTCATGACACATTTATTCATGAATTTCTTCCAAGGATTTCAATCATAATTAATTACCAGAGGTTCTTTCCTCTGTCATTCAGGATCTCTCTTCCTAAATCACACCTTTCTTGTGTATCAATGAAAAAACAATCAATTAAATTCACATGCATATAATCAATATATAAAACATTTCAGAAGGGATTCTTACGCAATCCCTTTCAAACCTCACACTACATAGACATAAAGTATTTATACCTGTCTAGCTGCCAACACCTTTTTTATATTACTTCATCAGTAGTACTCCATGGGGACTCTTAAGGTCCCTTTATCAATTCTTTAATCACCAACCTTCTTGTATTTATCATTTGTTTGAGGTTGTCCACCATTAGAAACTGTCTTCCCCAACAACTCCAATATTTTACTACACATAACATGCATTATCACATTTAAAGTTATATTAGTTGTCATGTAAAATTAAAATGCATGTATCATAGCATTTAATTCAACAAAATCATTTTCAAATGTGTCCCAACATATCTTTGTGCACTCTACCACAATCCCCTCAATGTTTTCATGGGTGGAAACACAATTAAACTTTCTATTGTCTCTATAGTCATACAACTATCAGGCTTCTCATGTTAGGACAATTCACACACAACATCATGTCAATTTTCTCATCCCAAAGACAACACAATAAATAACAAGAAAGGAGTTAAGGGGTTTTCCCTTTTTTCCAACTCCTTTGGATAAATTGGAACTTTCATCTTAACTTAACTATTTCCAAGGACTCGTTGCCTTTGATTAACATGGATTAATCCAAGATAATTCATTTAAAAACATTTATTAATTTATTTTCATTGGTTTTCACAACTTTTCTTTTAAAGAACACAACTCTGTTAAAAAAAACAGATTTTTAGAGTGAGAAAAGTGTTCCTCCTTTTCTCCTTATTGGATTCTGCAGTCTATCCCCTTTGGGATTTTCTTTCTCTACCCATTGAGAAGTCTTATTCAATTTTATCTTGAATAGAGCACAATTCAATTATGAGTTAGTGCATTCTGCACATTCACTAAACAAAGTCAAGATTGTCAAGGTCCTATCACATGCAAGTCTTCCACTCATGAAATATATTTTAAAATGTAATCCAGGATTATTTTATAAATAGGCTCTACAACCTGCTCTTTATTTCTTTCAATAGTCAATTAATTATGTGGCTCTGTTCTTCTAACAAAGCTCTTTACATAGTTCCTCCACATGAAACTTATTCAATATGCAACTCTCCTTGTTGCATATTCCTCATTATCTGAAATTACCTCAACCTTGAGCCATCCTCAGTTTCATCATTTCAAATATTTACCCAATATTTCGTAAGGAATATAATCTTGCATTCTTATTATGCATTCAGATTATACATTCAAACATATACATCAACTTGCATTCACAATGTGATTCCATGCATCTAATTCACATGCACATTTATTTACAATTATTTAACTCATGATTGTTTCCAATCATTTACATTCATTTTTCAGAGGTATATTCATGTTTCCTTCTATAATAATAGAAAACAACTTCTTTCTCATTTCCCTTTTAGCATTTTATATTAGCTCATTTTGAGGGATGGAGCACACCCTCAAGCTATTATTCAAACAAATCAAACAAACTTCTTAAAACATAGACAACTATGTATCCATGGAATTATCCAATTCAAGAAAGTATGAATATTACCTCACAACTCACTTATTCAAGAATTCATACCATGCCTTTAATCATGTATGCATGTATTTATATTATTCATTCACATTATATATTCCTTCTTTGATAAGAGATTATAATCAATCACATGAAAAGTCCCACTGGAATATTCATAATTATGCTACCCTCTCTACATGGAAACAACCAACATGAAACAACTTTTTCCCTTCTTCTACAAAATCATTATACAACTCATAAAATAAAAACCAGGTAATTACAACATTACCTAAGGCAACGAGATAATAATTACAACTTCTCTTCTTGCCTCAATTCACTTTTGGTCAACAGACCTATATCAAGGAAATCCTTTCCTAAATTACCTCTTACTACTACCTGAGCATACTAAGACATATCCATATGGATATCATCTACACCTAGATGTTAGTCTGATCAATTTGTATTCTGGAATGGACCAAGAACTTCCCTTTCCAGAATCTATATCAACATTTTATTAATCATTCTACCTTGTCCTCATAAGTTCGCATACGATCAACATCATGAGATTTTTATTTATGTTTCTAGCTCCCCCACTGATATCATGTCATCATTGTCCAAAATTACCATCACCGCACCATATGTTACAATCAATAACATGTTATAATAAGTATTTATGGATTATATATATATGGTTAATCATTTACATATGCATTACAACATATGTAGTGTATCAAGCATTTTATCCATGCCTATAGTGCAAATGTATTCCAGTTATCTTCCTTTTTCATTCACATGCACAGACATGCCCTTAGGTTAATAGGAATATACATTTTATTTAATACTTCCATGAGCTCATAAACTTACTCATATTCCCATATTAATATAACTCTTTTATAAAGGTTATATAAGTCCAAAGGACTCCTATTTCATTTTCTTAAATAGGTTATCCTAGCTACAGGTTTCATTCATTGTAGGTCAAGTAAACTGACCTTACAATTTTCCATCAGTCCTCTAATCATGAGGAGTTACATATATACATGGTTTAATCCTTTATTTAAGTAACAATCATTACTTCCAAGGATTCTATAAATCCATACTAAATTACTTTAACAACAAGGAATTTTCCATAAGGGTCTTAGCCATTATATAAATATCCATCATAAATGAAAGATCTTTTGTCTATCCAAGAGGATAGTCAACATTACACTTAAATAAGACAACTCACCTCATCCATAATATGGAATCATGGAGCTCTATAACAAAATTATTCCACCTATCTCATTCGTATTCATGCCTTACCATTATTTCCTACCAACATATTCCTGTTGATGTAGAAATAGCCATCTATCCAACAAATAAACAATATAATCCTTTTGTTGCTATCAACATGATAAAAAAAATTATTGTAAGAAATTTCAAAACAAAATTTTCAATATGTAGTCCTTCTTATGGAGCTAGTGCAGATAACAAATAAAATTTTTAAGGAAGAAAAAACTTTTCAATACGATCATATTATCCTTGATATACTAGCCTTGTGATCATTCTTTGGCCCATCCATGCCTACTATTTGAATCTATTCTTTGATACGACTTTGTAACCTACCCACCCCATAGGTTCTCTTCAAGGGGTGGGGTATGTAAATTTTTATTTCTCTTATCCATATTGAAGCCTATTATCGAGAGAACTATCATCTTCTACTCATCAAGATCTTTCCAAGGTCTATAACCAAGCTCAAATATGAGCTTTGGATCAAACATTATGGCCTCATAAACTTTCAGGCCTTATTGCCAAAACCCTCTCATGTCCATGTGGCACCCATGTGGCATCCACATGGTACAAATGGCACATATGTGGCTGATGAAAGGATAATGAAATTGAATCCACATGGTAATCCAACCATCAAGGCCTTCAACTTATCAAACCTCAGCTCCTCCGCACTCCACACCACCTGACTTACATTACGTCAATACTCGACATGTCGATATCAGGCTACCGATCATCGGCCCATTCCAACACCACCACAACACAAACTCCCGATAGGGGATTTGTTTGTTGTCCAAATAACATCCTGAACATGTGGCCCAAATTTGGACCCACCACCTAGTTTGACACTTGGCACATGCAGATTGGCATCTTCCACGCTTTATAATCTTATTGAGTTAATAAAAAAAACATTACAATAAAATCCCACACGCTAGGGTTTTATTTATCTAATTCACATTATTTTTAATTAAGCATCATTAATTTTATATCCCATGTAATGACATTTTGGCTTAATCCATTTTACCATTCTAGTAAATGCCAAGAGTTTACTTTCCCCTTTTCACCTCGATATCTTAACATCCCAATAGGGTTTATTTCTAATATTTCATTTATCGACCCCAAGTATATAAAACATATGTTTTTACCATTCCCAAGCTTCGAAACTCCGATGGGAATATAAATTAATTGTATTATAAAGTGTCTGGGTCTATTATTATTATTATTATTATTATTCAATATTATAAAGCACTGGCCCATGGCCATATAACTTTCCACACACCCCATTTCATTTGTGTTTCCCGGTGCACGATACTCTAAAGAATTTTTAATAATATACTATTACATCGACCATATCGGCCTTAGGTCTATCACTCACCATAATGACATTACGTTCTAAAACTCACAGTGCTTGATAGCCCAGTGGGGTTTAATAGTAATATATTATATCTCCATATCAATCCTCTACATATATCATTCACCTTTCACAACTTGTGTTCTCAATCTTGCAATGAGTGATACTTCGGTGGAGGTTTATTAAATATCATTATTTATTTTATATCAGCCCCAGGACTATCACGTAATACATTCACCTTACCCTCTCCATATTCAATTTTCGATACCCCCATGGGATTTTAATATTATTATAATACTATGATATTGTGTCATCCTTATTTGGTAAAACATACTTATGCACACCTTCCCCTCTTGACCTTCTGGTGCCTGACAACCTAGTGGGGGTTAATTAACATTATATTATATCGGTCTGGGGAAATCACTTATCATGTGTGCATTCCTTCTCCATCTCCCAGTGTCGGTAACCCGGTGTGGGTTTAATATCATAAACATTATAAGAAAAATAAAAATACAACCCCATGCCTTTGAAATAAAAACAATAAAAATAAATACACCAGTAGAGATTTCCCCAAGACACAATACAAATTCATATGACTATTTAATGTAGAAAAATAATATCTTTTCGAGGGGAGGAAATTCCAAGCTTCTCCACTGTTGACGATTGAAAACTTCAACGTAGTTTTGCCCACAAATTGTTTCTAAAGCCATTATTATATAAGACTAAATAATGATAGTAGGTGGGACCCCCCTTGTTTTGAAGATCAGATCAGTTCATTTTCAATAGTACGATGATGTGCTACAAAGGTTTACATGGTTGACGATAATATATTTTTTATTTATATGAGTAGAGTTTTTGTGATAATATCCATTCATGTGACTATAGCCTACTACCCATTAATGGTGACTGTTCTACTGCACCTGCATAACAACATATTAGGAAAGTTACATTAACGAAATTTTTAAAGAAGGCAAAGTATCACAACAAGTACAAAGGAACCCAGTCCTGCAATACCGCATGCATAAATATTGTTATCTATTGTTATCTCTAGTTACAAGGAAAACACTATGAAAGTGTTTAATTACATTTTTATATATGCATATGGTGAAAATTTTGGTGGCTCACTTTGGCAAGGTAACAATGAAATGGTTATGTATCGATTAATGGAATCGATGGTTGACTTACATACATCATAACATTGGTGGCTCATGGAAAGATGGCTTGTATTTTTATGGTGTTTATGCTATGTTTTGGTTAAATGTTGATGATGCTATACATGATCGTTTATATTGTGTAGTGGTTGAGCAATGTATTTGAGTTATATCGGGAATATAAATAGAGGTGGCGCATTTGGCAAAGTGAATGCAAATGGTTGAATTACTATGTGGATTTGGATTATGTTATGGTTTAAATGTATTGATACTATTGATGCCTCAATTGATTAATCGTGATTAATGGGAGGCTCGTTGGCATGTACTGTGGAGTAAATGAGAGATGGGTGGAGGTGACATGCATTTATTGCATGTCACCTTTACCCTTCTCGTTGTCCGCCACCCCAGTCAGACTGATGTTTGATCTTACAATTGTGTTCACGCTCTGAATTTCTAGCATGGTGGAACTTCTCGGCCACTTCTCATCTTAAGGATTTCGATTAATAGGTATGTCTCTTTTTGCCATTCTTGGCGTCACTCTGGTTATGAAATGATTATGGCTCTGTTGTGTGGGTTTGTGTTGTCCTGAGTGCTACAACTGTGTGGAATTTTGGATTTGAATGAAAAATAGATGGTTAAGTTTAAGTTCATTGGAATGTTAGTCTTCTTGGGCAATAGTTCTTTATTTCCATTGTGTGTTGGTCGAAGGGTTTTGTTTAAAATCATGGCATGGTGAATGTCTTCATGGTTATCAAGTTAAATTAAGAGCCTTATTTTCTTATTTCGGCCTTGCAAAGGGATTGTCTCTCATCCACAAGCACCACATCCCCTTGGGTGTATGCCTTCGGCCTCGAAGTCTCACTAAAATCAGCCTTGTTCCTTCTGTGAAAATCTACTCTTCCAATCCTTAACCCTCTAGGCTCTGGTTGCATAGGGAAACTTTCGTACCTGTCAAGTAGTTTCTAGTTATTTTGGTTTGTTACCTTGGGTACAGGCTCACCTGTGAGTCATATAGCCATCATGTTGTTATGGTTACCCGTCACTGCCTCTCTGATATTAGCATAAAACTTACATTGCTACTTAAGGTCACAGTCACCCTCCTTATGCTAAGTAATTCAACGTTTTTTAAATGGAAGGGCCTCTGCCTTGTGTCGATTGGGCACCTGGTTATGTATAAGATACCATGTTTGTTTTGGTTGTTTGTTCCTCTACCACAGTGGCATTTGTTAGTTGGTATATAGTCACTAAGATTCACACTTTTGATGTTTCGTTTGGTGGATGGCATTGGTTACGATTTTGGGGATTGCTCGCGTCGATCGCGCTCTGTATAGTGTTTTTTCAAATGAATTATTGGACTGAGTATATTTCATCTTCTGTTGTTGGTTGAGTGAGCCCGAGTGTACGCAACTCGATCGACCATGATTGGCTAAATCGATGGCTCGACACGGTCTATTGAGTTCTATTGTGGTCGACTGTTGCTGTGTGTTATGGAATAGTTGCATAATGAAGTTTCCTCAGTTACACACCGTGCGTTATTGATCGCAAATTGGACATTGTTGATGACAGGCATGTTGATTATTTGGTTCAGGTTTTAAGTCACCTTGAGTGTTTTTTTTACAGTGGCATGGTTACCTCGCCCTTGAAGTTTTCTCAATAATGATTGTTTGGTTGTATAGTCAATTATCATTACCAGTCGTGGCATCTGAGGTTTTGGTATCTTGATTATTTTTTTTACATATACATGTTGGAATGAATATCATTACAGAACTTGATCAGCTCTATTGCAGAAGTAAAAACTTCATTATTATTTCAGAATTATTCCTTTTAAATATAGATTGGATGTAGCATTGGTGGAAGTAAATGATTACATATTGGGAATGAGTGTTATCATCGATTGTTATAACATGCAAAATATGTGAATAAAAGGAACATAACATCTTATAAATTATGTGAAGTACTTATGTTTTGTAATGGTGTTGTGTTGGATATAAATGGTCGATGAAATTAAAACACTACAAAGGAATTATTACTCAAGTCATCTGACTGTTGGTTGGTGCATATTTCCTTACTGCAATATATTTTATGGAGAGCTTGATTGATCTCATTAATAGTAACCATATTTCTTCCCTTTCATTATCTCATTTTTCACTAATTATAAACCCCTCACATATCCCATATTCATTTTGTTCACCCCCTATTCTGATATCGATCACAACTAAGGATAATTCTATGTTAAATTGGGTAAAAGTGGCGAAGTCCTTTGTGTAATGCAGTGAGTTTTATTGGTTTCTACAGTTGATTGTTGTTATCATTGAGCAGTGACCATATTTCTTCCCTTTCATTATATCATTTTTCACTAATTACAATCCATCATGTATCCCTAAGCATTGTTTCCACCCCCCCTTCTCAATGATTGACATTAGAACAATTTGTATGGATTGGATTGCATGAGCCTGATACATTCTGAGCCAAATCTATTTAATATTTTTAAGGAGTTGTCATGCATGGTTATTTAAAAGACTATTTGTTGATTGTTAACATATGCAGGATGAGTTTTTTCAGTACGGGAAGCCATGGCCAAGGAAACAGAGGTAGAGGTAACTGGAACCGAGGCCCAAGGAGGCCTAGGTTCTCAATTCATTTTGATGTTGATTCTGAAGAGTTGGGCCAATTGTTCCACGTTGGATTCTTTATTTGGATTGGACAGGGAATAGTCCAACCGAGCCATGAAATGCATCCTTTCCAATCCCCTCAAGCTCCTGGTATACCAGTGCCTCCTCATGTCTCTTTACAGCCTGAAGTCCCAGAAAATGATGGGTGGCAGGAGATTATCCACCCAGTTGTCTCCTAACACTGTGGTTGACCAAACGTATCCTTGAATACTCCTCCACCTTTAAACTCCATTGTCCTAGCTGTCCCTAACCACTCGTCAGTGCAATCCTCCCATTCTAGCAATTGATTAAAGACTGAATCCCACCATGCAAAAGGTAAAGGAAAAATTGTCGCTGCCCCTTCCTCACCCTCCGATGACTCTGCAAAATCTGTGTCTTCACGGATGCATCTGAGGGACGATTGTTCCCATGTGAATAGTGAGATAAATCCTAAAGGCTCTGCCCAGCTCAAGGAATTTACAAGGAAGTCAAGAGGTGACAACAACAACCAAGGGAAGGTTGCTTCACAGACTAGAAAATATGGATTTTAGTTCTTATGTTATTTATTGTTTATGACAGTGGACTACATGGATTTTGGACAACATGTTTTATTTTGGAAAGAAGGTCTTGCTTTGGATATATGAGTATCAGTCTGAATTATTTTTAAGTTTTATGATCTAAAATTTCCAAAGAAAAATATCTTTGAAGGGAGGAACAAGGGGTGTGTTTTCTTAACAAATGATTATGTTATGATGTGATGATTGTTATCATTAGGTCAGTCACAAGGGGTCCCACATATTAGTTATTATTTAATTATGACCCTATTATGATTATTACTTTTCCCCCCTACCTTAATTAAAGTTAGTTAAGGTCTTATGTTAGCTTAACTAATAAGTTAGTTCAACTACTCTAACCAATTCTAAATAGTTAAAAGCTTAACTAAGGGGAGGAACAAAAGGAGGATAGAAGCACAGAGAATGATAAGGTTTTCTCTTTGAATTCATGTTGAGATAGTTCAACTTTCATTCATTCATATCTTCATCATAGCCTAATTCTCTTTTTTGATAGAAGAGTCTTATTGTAGACAACAATATTCAAGGTTGAATCAAATCATTCCGACACTTGTTCTTCAGAAGTGTTGATCTATCTTTGATAGTTTGTGTAGGCTTGTCTGTTTGTGAATTATTTTTCATGACTGATAAAGACTATTGTGCAGATTCAAGTGGGAAACAATCTATGGCAATCTGATCCATATTTTAGAGTTCAATTTTGGTTTTCTGTCAGATATCTTTTTGTATGTTCCATCAGGGATTTCTAAGTTTGACTTTGGTCCAAGATTTCTTGTGAAGTTTTGTAAAGACAATGACTCTTTGATGAATTTTAATGAAGTAAAGGATTGATTTATGTCTCACCTATATTGATTATGATCTTGGTGTCCTTACTTCTGTTATCATATTTATTTTCAACAACTGATATTTTCAGAAAACACATAAAAAGTAATTTTCCAGCAAGCCTTTTGTTGATAAAAAAACAACCTAAGCACTTGTAATTAATACTGGTGAGTTAAGACACATATTTTTGTTGGCTATAAACATAGGGTGATATTCTCGTTTACTTTACTTTAGCCAAGTAAATTCTGAAAATGCTTGAGTAAGATCATTCATATCTTTTCCTCAACATTTATTTGGTGATCATACTAGGGAGATCTTCAATATCTCTTTGGTTAATTCTTTATACTCGATCCTCATCGATACATTTATATTTTATGTTTTGATTCCTTGACTATTTTATATTAATGATTGTTCATGTTGCAATGCAGCCCAACCTTGAGACCGGTCTCCAATATGAGACCAACATTGCTTTGAACCTGTTTGATACTATTTTAGACACTGCTAGGACCCGTGTTGAGCTTAACCATTCTTGGGCAGCAATTGAAAGAGATATTAGTGTCCAGGAACAATTGGATGCTAGACATAGCCAGCCCAGAAATCAACAATAACCTTTTGTTTCTTCGGTTTCGACCTTTATTTCATGTCCTTAGATTCTCATGCTTTTAGAAGAAGAAGAGGCTTGTCACCTGAAATCAATCCTATTACTGAGATAGGAAGGAGGAACGTTGTGTTATCTGCCCAACAAAATTCTCTAAGGAGGAATTTGTCTGATTCATATAGCTCATCTTTCTTTCCCTCATATACCATCCACATAATGGCATCTAGTGGTGGCTCTGGTGGCATTGAAAGTGCTCCATCTTCCCAATCTTCATTGTCATCGGTGATTGGTAGCTTGTACAACCACCATATCCTGGTCCAATCTACTGCGAACCCCACCAAAGTCATTAAGAAATATGTACTTTTTTAGTTCGAAGAAGATGCCACAACTACACCATGGCATATGTCCTCTCCTCTTAACCTAGCTCCTGCTACTCGCCCGCTTCTGAAATTTAAAGAGCATTTGCCTAGGTTTTCAGGAAATAACACTGTCAGTACCAATGAACACCTACTAGAATTCTCTAATTCTTTTCATAACATAGGGGATAACAACAATGACACTTGCATGCACTTGTTCGTCAACTCCTTGGAAGGAAAGGCTGCGACCAACTTTTTTGACCTTCCTCCTAAGATCCTGTCTACTTGGGAGGAGTTAATTTATTGGTTCCAATCCACTTATGGGCAGACCAAAAGCCCTGCTGACAAGTTAAGGGAGTATAATAACGTCACTTATAAAGATGGTGAGACCATCAGGTCTTTCAACTTGTGTTTCACCAAGTTGTATAATCAAATCCTCAAACTTATCTGCCCCCATAGCCAGGCCGCCTTCATGCATTATTACAATGCATTACCTTCTCCTTATTGCCACCGGATTGAAGAAAAGGCCATTGAAAATATCGTTTCTTATCTGCACACTTGCTCAGAGTATGAGGAACAACTTGAACGAACTGGTTTACCCCAGGGTGAATCAGTTAGACAGACGTATATGCCCTCCCTCTTACAACTGATACAAGATATGAACAACTGTATGATAGATTTTGAGTAGAAGGGTACTGTCAAACCTCTCAACCCTGGAGCTTCATCCTCTTCCACCCCTCCTTTTAGAAGTACAGTTGAAAATAATTTCCATCCGAAGGCTATCCTGTCTCAGAGTTGGTGTAACTTCTGTGAGGAACACCACGAAGAAACCACATGTGAGGTAAGGAAGAGTGTCAGAGACAAGATCTTTGGTAAACGACCAGAAGCCACCATTGTTGTCCTGGATTTTGTCGAGTGAGAAATGTCATGGTCATCAACACTAGAAACAAAGCTTATGTCCCAAAGGGAAAAATCGACCCTCCTCACAATTCTTCTAGCCTGAGTTCATCCTCAACCACGGTTGGACCCCAGGGTCCTAAAATTACTGAGAGTCAAAGAATCACTCCCCATCCCCCCTCTTCCAAGTACAATATCTTGAATCAATTGGCCAACATTAAGGAAGATGCAACCCTCTTAGACATGGTTGTCATCCCTGAACAATAGATGCATCTAAAACAGTTCATGGAAGGAAAAACTTTTGTTGTAGCCAGTTTTTCCGAAGAGGTAGACGTAGAGGATTCTTCTGTAAATAAAGTAGGTGTACTTTAGATACCCTGTAAAAAACCCTCCTTTCTTTATTTCTATAAAAATCATGGATAAAATTGCCTATTGTTGCCTCATTGATGGTGTTTCGGGCCCAAGTATGATGTCAAATATTATTATGGAAGAACTAGGCTTGTATTGTACAAATGAAAATGCCAGAAGCATGTTCTCCTATAATAGTCTACAACAAACAACCATAGGTGAGATTAAAGATGTGACCTTGGTTTTATCCGCTCATTCTGAAATAAGGAAAATACTCATCATTCAGGTGATCAATATGTCTGTAAGAAATTACTCAATTATCTTGGGGAGATATTGGCAAGCCCTAACAGGTGGATACCTCTCGCTCAACGGGACACATTTATCCATTCCTCGAAATGGAAAGAATATCATAGTCCTTAGAGAAGGAATAATCTCACCCTACATAGAGAATGTTTTGCAACCTAGTGTAAACTATATCGAAGAAGACCTAGGAGTGTATTCCATATTCGCCGAAGAGGATGATATTCCTCTAGAAAGAATTTATTTAGAGGATGAATTGTGGCATATGCATTTTGATGGTTCACATTTAAATAAGGGTAACAGGGCTGGTATTATCTTAGTCTCCCCTACATGAAAGATTCATAATATTTCATACAGGTTGGAGTTTTCTTGCTCAAACAATGCCGCTAAATTTGAAGCTTTACTGTTAGGCATTGAGAATGCCCTTAATCTCGGTTGTGGTCACCTTTCAGTTTTCGTAAATTTTGAGCTTGTGGTGAACCTGATACATAAGACATGCTCTCCTAGAAACAAGCTGATGAAGCAATATTCCCAAGTTGTTTGGGCACTTGTCTCAAATATCATATCCTTTAACATCACTCAGGTTAGGAAGGAGTTGAATTCTATAGCTGGTCGATTAGTTGTCTTCGCAACCTCTCCTACTCAACAATTCTTTCCTCACTAGCCTGATTGTTCTTTTCAATATCTACATCGCTCATACATTTCAGAGAATGAAGAACCCAAGAAGGTTGTCCCTAAAAATGAAAGCAGTTTTGTTGTCATTCAAAATAAACCTCTCAAACCTGAGGAGATTGCGTCTGTAGAGAATAACAAGATTATCGAAGGCTTGAATCCTCTCGAGAGTTCTTTTTCCTTGAGTGTTGGAGGAAACAAAGAAGAATAGGAAGAAGGGAGGAGGTATGTTGTTCAAAAGGTTTTTTCTTGGTTTAATGTGGATCTTTGTGGTTTTGATCCAAGTTTTGTTCAACGTACTATGAAAACAACTAGGAAAAAATAGAAACTCGTTAACTCTGCACTAAAAGAAACCTTTCGAAGGGAGCTGGTGGATTTCTTAAGGAACAAAATGTTCTTTTCATCCCACCATGATGGAGTTTCAAGGTGGGAGCCTGCTTCGAAGATACATGATAATTTTAGAACCTGCACTAGTCTTCAAAATTTTAAGAAAGCGATTATAAGAAATCCTTTCCCTCCTCTCAATATAGAAATGTTCCAACAATAGATCGTAGAGTTATATTTGGAGCCCCTACTTGAAATTTTATCTAGTTACAATAACATCAAGGTGGAAGGGGAAAATTGTCACAAAACCACTCTCACTACTAATCGTGATACTATGTCTTACAATTGCTTGCGCTCTAGCTTATTGGATACGAGTATCGCCTTGATAAGGCCTATACACATAACTTTTGATAAATCAGTCTGTTTCCAAGTTTATCTTGATGATTTAATTGTATCTGTCAAAGGGTTGATAGTTACATCAGATTTTCAAATGTTAGGCCATTTTCGGATAACTTTTGTCTTAGATACTAACTCAGAAATTTTAAAGGGGTTACAGAGACAATGGTACTCCCATACCATTAGCATTCCTCATTTGAAATATTTTGAGGGGCCAACATGAAAATATTTTGCTAATGGTATTCTTTTGTATTCTAGTAGTTTAGTTATGCTTCCCAATTTTGTTCTCTCTCCTTCTTTACAGCTTTTGATTTCTACTTCTAGACTGAATTTTATTTTCTTCTTTATGAATTGTGTTATCTCTATTGTTATTGTTTTTTATTTTTGCATTATTAATTCTATTGGATTTTTGTATTTATCATCTGTAGAGTGCTCGAATTAGGATGTTGGATCATGTTTTCCACAGTAATGCTCATGCAAGCATTGTTAGTCTATAACAATCAAACTTACGTAGCTGTTATGAGGTCATCTCTAAAGGACCCTTAGAAATTGTTGTTCCATTTTCCACTGTTGTCATATAAAGAGTTGGTTGTTTCCCACTTCTTCTTGCCATTTCTTCATCCATCGAGATATTAAGAGTGAATCTCTAAGTCCCCCAATTTCAAGTTGAGAGCATATTACAGACAAATAATTATGCACACAGTGGTAAAACCCCTCCTACCTAACATTTTTTAAGAGTCATTCCCATTCCCAATCATCTTTTATTAAATCCGCTCACTTCCCCCTGTTGCATAATCATTCGAGTTATGTATTCTTGAGAGGATTATTCTTGGTCAATGAAGCCATGAGTTATGAGTTCTAATCTGCTAAAAGCAAATTTCCCTGTGGAGTCGCCAGTTTGTTGACGATTGAAAATGTCAACGTAGTTTCACCCGCAAATTGTTGCTAAAGCCATTATTATATAAGACTAAATAATGCTAGTAGGTGGGACCCCCTTTGTTTTGAAGATCGTATCAATTCATTTTCAATAGTATGATGATGTGCTACAAATTTTTACGTGGTTCATGAGAATATATTTGTTATTGATATGAGTAGAGTTTTTGTGATGATATCCCTTCATGCGACTATAGTCTGCTACCCATTAATGGTGACTTCTCTATTGCACCTGCATAACAACATATTAGTAAAGTTACATTAACGACATTTTTAAAGAAGGAAAGGTATCACAACAAGTACAAAGGAGTCCTCCAATACCACATGCATAAATATTGTTATTAATTGTTAACTCTAGTTACAAGGAAAACGCTATGAAAGTGTTGAATTACATTTTTATATATGCATATGGTGAAAATTTTGGTGGCGCACTTTGGCAAGGTAACAATGCAATGGTTATGTATCGATTAATGGAATCGATGGTTGACTTACATACATCATAACATTGGTGGCTCATGGAAAGATGGCTTGTGTTTTTATGGTGTTTATGCTATGTTTCGGTTAAATGTTGATGATGTTATACATGATCATTTAGATTGTGTAGTGGTTGAGAGATGCATTTGAGTTGTATCGGGAATGTAAACAGCGGTGGTGCATTTGGAAAAGTGAATGCAAATGGTTGAATTACTATGTGGATTTGGATTATGCTATGGTTTAAATGTATTGATACTATCGATGCCTTGGTTGATTAATGGTGATTAATGGGAGGCTCGTTGGCATGTAATGTCGAGTAAATGAGAGATGGGTGGAGGCGACGTGAATTTAATGCACGTCACCTTTACCCTTCCCGTTGGCCGCCACCCCAGTTGGACTGATGTTTGATCTTGTAGTTGTGTTCATGCTCTAGATTTATAGCAGGGTGAAACCTCTCGGCCACTTCTCATCTTAAGGATTTCGATTAACACGTATGTCTCTTTTGGCCATTCTTGACATCACTCTTGTTATGAAATGATTATGGCTCAGTTGTGTGGGTTTGTGTTTTCATGAGTGTTGCAACTGTGTGGAATTTTGGATTTGAATGAAAAATAAATGGATAAGTTTAAGTTTGTTGGAATGTTAGTCTTCCTGGGCAATAGTTATTTATTTCCATTGTGTTTTGGTCGAAGGGTTTTGTTTAAAACCATGGCATGGTGAATGTCTTTGCAGTTATCGGGTTAAATTAAGAGCCTTGTTTTCTTATTTCGGCCTTGCAAAGGGATTGTCTCCCGTCCACAAGCACCACAGCCCCTTGGGCGTATGCCTTCAGCCTCAAAGTCTCACTAAAATTAGCCTCGTTCCTTCTGTGAAAATATACTCTTCCAAACCTTAACCCTCCATGCTCTGGTTGCATAGGGAAACTTCAGTACCTGTCAAGTGGTTTCCAGTTATTTTCGTCTATTACCTTAGGTACAGGCTCACTTGTGAGTCGTATAGCCATCATGTTGTTATGGTTACCCGTCACTGCCTCTCTGATATTAGCATAAACCTTACATTGCTACTTAAGGTCACAGACACCCGCCTTATGCTAAGTAATTCAATGTTTTTTAAATGGAAGGGCCTCTACCCTATGTCGATTGGGAGCCTGGTTATGTATAAGCTACGATGGTTGTTTTGGTTGGTTGTTCCTCTACCATAGTGGAATTTTTTAGTTGGTATACAGTCACTAAGATTCACACTTTTGATGTTGTTAGCAACAATTGTGGTATCGGGGAACAAAGGTACGAAGGTCTGCAGGATTGCGCGACAAGTGGCCAAGCGTAGCCCACAGAAGAAATCTGTTTGGGGCCTGAGTCAAGCAAGCGAGCTTGATCATGGACATGAGAAGAAGCAAAATATATCTAGACCGTCTGTCTGGGAAAGGATGCGTGGTGGGAGATCGACATCATCAGGAAAGTCCTGACGGGGAAGCGCCCATTGGGGAACTTTAAGCCATCAGGATATCGGGGATCTTGGGGACGAGTGATTCGTGCACTTCAAAAGTGAGAACCGCGAAACCCCAATGGAGAGTATGGTCAAGGGCATATGGTAGTGGTCACTTGGACCAGGGCCTAGTCAAAGGGATAGCACGGAAGGCGCATCAGCAATCGGAAAATCGCAAGTCCCGTGGACACAAACATTGTGTCATCGTGAACGCCAAAACTCCGGTGGAGGGTTTGGCTACGGTCACATGAAGACAGGTCATATGGATCGTGTTCTAGACGATAGGGGCTAGCTCATAAAGATGGGGCTCATCACATATCGGGTATCAGATTTCGGGAAGCTGACACTCCTTATTTATTGCACTCGGAAACTCCGAACCCTGAATTTCCGATAGCACCCAGAATCAGGCCCACGGATTTGGTGTCTGGTCATCGAGAAGGAGGCCTAGGGGAGGGGAATTTATGTTTGTCATTCTGCCTCTCAGACCCCGATGACGCGTATCCTCCATTTCATCATCTTGCACTCCCATCCACCTCCACCTCAGCTCATTGCCTCTACCTTGTTCAGTCACCGAATATCCTCTACTGTCCCCACATCATCTTCTTGTGCCACATCACATCTACACCTTTATCTCCTAAGAGCCCACGCACACCTAGTATCTTGTCTGTCATGCCCATCACCTCAGCCTTGTCTGCTCCGTCCACATTGGCCAGCTGAGTCCCCCTGCAGAAATCTAGCAAAGCAGCAGACAACCAAAGGTAGGCTACCACATCTCCCAAATGAATATTTGACCAGAGCTTCTCAGGTCCCAATGAATCAGTTAATGAAAATGAGGAAGGTGGGTGATACATCATCTCCTTCCTTAAATAGAAGGTTAGAAAGGAGCGTGTACAGAGACATGCTGTCAGTTCCTCCTGACAAAGATCGCGTCTGACAGACGACTGCATGGGTATTCCGCCCAACGTCTGCATGCGTAGCCTAGTAGAGAATCTCCTCAATGTCAAGCATTGAATTCATGATATGATCGTGCCTTCAGGGCCTGAGTCAGTTCCAAGTATATGTAGGCATTTCTGCCATTTTTGTAAGGGATCGATGGTTGAGCAGAGCTCCGGGTTGTAAAACTTTAATGAAGAACTATTTTCTGGTTATTTCTAGACTTCTGAGACTTCTTGCCTTATGAATGCCAGTCTCTTTACATCTTTGTTATACTGTGTTAGAGAAGCTCGGAATTGGAGGATCCATTCAAGTTGTAGCTGTTATAGGATGATGTTGTAATGGATCATTGTAATGGTTACGGAGTCTCTAATCGGTTCCTGTGATTTCCCTAACATTGAATGAATTGGAATTGGAGGATCCAGTCAAGTCTTCTATTCAGTTTCTCGAAGCCCTGAACCAGGAGGATCCTGCGTTCATAGTTTTTCCCCTACAAACTGCTGTAAGCCTGTTGCCCAGATCTATTTTCTCACCTTTCTTACTAAGTCTTCCACCTGCTCATCTTTTAACCAACCCACTGGCTGAAGTTGGGATTCCATACCTCCTTTGTTCTTTACGTACCAGATCCAGTCCCTGAGTTAGAGTGATATCTCCTTGAGTCTCTACCCATTTGATCGCCCATTTATCAAACCGTGACATAAAAACTGATGGGCGTTGGGTTCTACTCCTGCAAGCAATCCAGGAGTGACTTTCGACGCTAACATTTCTTGCGCCATTGCCAGGGAAGAAATTGAATATTTTCCGTGGGTAGAATGACATTGAGCCTCTGAATCTGAAGGTGCATCGGATTATCGGAGCCTTTCAAGATTGCTAACATGAACCTGGCGACTCCATTGTGACGACTCCATTGTGGCGAACCTGCCCTGTCAATTGTGGCTTTTAGGGGTAGGCATACGCGGTCTCATCCACAGCTGCCTCTAGCTACGACCGAAACAGATCCAGAGGCAGTGCTCAGAAGGGGAAAGGCCTCTGAAGAAGAATCGTCCATCACTGAACCAGGTAATCCACCACATCCTTCTGTGGGAGCTCCTTTTTCTCCTCCTCAGGTTTCCGACAGGCCAGTTTCTGCAGTTTCTCGTTTCCTAAATTTTGGGAGTGTTCCTGTCGAGTTTTCCTCTCCTGGTCTGGGACCGGAGGGTCAAGACCTTGTCACTCTCCTCTCCCCTGAAGCTATACCCTGGCGTAGACCCAGGACCGCAGAAGATTTCCCTACGCCTAGCTTAACCACTCCTGTACAAAGAGGAGCACCCGCTGACTTGAGCTCGATAGCCGTGTCCTTAAATCCCCTCTTGTTCCCCACTCCAATTAGAGGCTCATTCTCAGCAGCCCCTTCGCGAATTCCTTCTCCTCCAAATTCTCCTCCACCTAATATTCATATGGCTGGTGCTAACCCCCCTCTGACCAGAATGGAGGCCATTATTATCGCTAGGTATGATCCCCTTGTGCTACCGCAACCTCTCAATGCCCTCCCAGCAGATGGTTACCTCAAACAGTTGCCCAGGTTTACAGGTGAGGGGGACATAACTGCAGAAGAGCACCTAGAAGCCTTTTACAGTTTCACAGATGATAATAACATCATGCACGCAGACGTATGGATGAGGATTTTTGTCCATAGTCTCCAAGGAGAGGCTAGAAAATGGTTTAAGGCCCTGCCTCCTGGATCTATTGATGGGATCGAAGATTTAGATAATGCCTTTTTAAGACAGTGGGGAGATAAGAAAGACTTCATGTATTACATGACAGATTTTGGGTCTTTGAAGAGGAAGGAAGGAGAGTCCGTCTCTGATTTCTCCAAGAGATTTAATAAAATGTACAACAAAATCCCTGCTGAGATAAAACCCTCTGAAGCCTCTACAAAGATTACTTATGCTAGAGCCTTTGATCTTGATTTATGCCTCTTGTTGAGGGAAATAAGAGCCACTACTCTGGCCCAGATGCAGGATGCAGCCGTGGAAGTAGAGTCTAACATATTGGTTGTTGAACGACTTAGGCATGTTGTTGGTAGGAACATATCCAGGCAGAGGCCTGAAGCTGCCTCATCCAGTTCCTCTCCCCTGCCCCTTCAGGCAGATGAGACAGCTAGGGTACTCAAGTCACTTTCTGCTAGGATGGAAAGGTGGGAGTTAGAAGGGAATCCCATGTACAGAAATCCCCAGAATGCCGATGGTAGAGGTTTCAGGAGATCTGATAACCATGGGCCACATGCCTTCCCAAGGGAACAAAGAGACAAAGACAGAGAAGACCAGAGAATGCAGGCCCCTTTTCAGAACAACTTGGTGGTCGATGAGGAAGAAAGAGAAGCAGATGAGATTGACCCTGAAATCCACTGCTTAGAAGACACTCCTCCTTTTCCTCATCTCACTCAAACATCTTACGAGGAGTCTCTCATGGATAGTCAACTAAATGAATTGAGCAAGGGGAGACAAGGTTAGTGGCGGCCGAGGCAGGTATAACCTGAGGTCCGACAAAAAGACAACAGCACCTGATATTCCTAAGCAGTCCACTAGAACGAAAAATCCCACTAACACAATAGCCGACAGTCACAGAGGTAAGAAGGCTCAACCCCTCTCTCTCATTGTCCACAATCATGTTCCTAAAATAAGAGAAATTCCAAAGCCTACATCTTCTTTTAATTTTGAGCATGAGATTCAAAAGATCAGAATCCCTGTGCCCCTCGCCGAGCTAATTAAACATGAAGAATTTAAAAAATGCTTCTCTAAGATTTTACAGCCTGAAGTCTCATGCCTTCCCACGGACTCCATAAATATCCAAGATGAAAAGCCAGCAGTTGTCCTAGGTCCCATGGTAGAAGATAGAGATGATTCATCCCCTCCCTTCTACACATCCCTAAACATACATGATAAAGTGTTGCACAACTACTTGATGGATTCAGGGGCTTCTCACAACCTCATGCCCAAAACTATCATGGAATATTTAGGACTAGAAGTTACCTGAGCCTATCATGACCTCTATTCTTTTGACTCCAGGAGAGTTCAGTGTCTCGGATTTATTAAAGACCTGGTCGTGACCTTGTTTCAACTGCCGATGAAAAGCCTGGTCATGGATATTGTAGTGGCCAATGTTCCTCCCAAGTTCGGTATGCTGTTTTCAAGATCTTGGATAAAAAGACTGGGCGGAACCTTGCAGATGGACCTCACGTACGCTACCATCCCAGTGTTCGGAGGGGAGCATAGAAGACTATATAGGGAAGCCCAACTGGCCTACATAATCAGTGATGAAGCCAACCCTACCAACCATCCCATCGTTGCCTTGGACACTGATTTAGGCTCCAGTTTACTACAACTAAGCCATGCCCCCGAGCCTCCTCTCAAACTCAGAAAGCAGCCCACCATTTCCCCTAAACTTCCTCCCTCCATCACCCCCATCTGGAAACTATTATTTGATGGAGCCTCTTCCAGGGAAGGCACTGGAGCTGGGGTGGTTTTTGTGTCACCTGCTCAGGAAACCATATCTCTGTCATACAAATTAGAATTTGAAGCTACCAACAATGTGGCAGAGTATGAGGCTCTTGTTTTGGGATTAAGAGCTGCGAGGGAAATGGGAATTCAAGAAGTAGCAGTGTTCAGTGATGCAGAGTTGGTGGTCCAGCAGATCAGAAACGCTTATCAGGCTAAGCATCCTCGACTCAGAAGCTACAAAAATGAGGCGTGGGACCTAGTTGACAGTTTCTTCTCAGCATTTAACATTTCATTCATCCCAAGAGAGGAGAACACAATGGAAGATTCCTTGGCTACATCGGCTAGCAATTTCAAAGTACCTTTGCCACCCAAATTCAGATATGATGTAGAGGTAAACTACATGCCCTCCATACCTGACAACGTTAAACATTGGAAGGTATTCGAGGATGATCTCGAGGTCAAGAGGTTCTTTGAGACTGTCGAGGAATTTTCAGAAATGCACATTGACCAAGACGTTGTCTCAGAGGAAGAGCTCGATGGGGGTAATTTTCTGAATAAAATTGCAGAGTGTGACATTGTACAGCTGCCCAACAACCATATTCCCAGAGGACTGGTTCCTTTGGAAAGAATTTTTGATGGAAATGATGTATCGTTAAAAAGAGAAGTCTCAGAGGAGGACACTGGTACTATTCAGTGCAACATTGGGACTGAGGGTGAGCCCAAGTATGTCAAATTGTCAAGAAGTCTGACAGAGGAGCAGAGGTCTAAATACATTGGACTTTTGAGGGAATATGCGGATGTTTTCGCCTGGACGTACGAAGACCTCAAAACCTATGACACCTCTGTCATCGAGCATAAAATTCCATTAAAGGAGGAGGCAAAGCCATTCAGGAAGAAGCTGAGATAGATCAATCCCATGCTGCTGCCTATCATGGAGAGGGAAGTGAAGAAGTTGCTTCAAGCTCAGATCATTGTTCCACTAATATATTCAGAGTAGGTGGCCAACTTGGTGCCAGTAAGGAAAAAGAATGGAGAGATCCGACTTTGTGTAGACTTCAGAAACCTAAACAGGAGCTCACGGAAGGATAACTACCCCTTGCCGAAGATGGAACATATACTACAGAGGGTGACAGGAGCTTCCCGGATGTCCATGATTGATGGTTTCTCTGGCTACAATTAGGTCTCTGTTCTACCTGAAGACAGGGAAAAGACAACATTCACCACTCCATGGGGCACATTCATGTATGCCAAGATGCCATTTGGACTAATGAATGCAGGGGCAACATTCCAGCGTGCCATGGACATAGCTTTCATTGGGGAAAAGGATAAATTTGTGGTCGTTTATCTGGATGACATCACAGTATTTTCAAAATCTGATAAAGAACATCGTCGCCATCTCAGGAAAGTTTTCTTGAAATGTAGAAAGTTTGGCATTTCATTAAACCCCAAGAAGTCTCTATTCGCCATGAAGGAGGGAAAGTTACTAGGCCACATAGTATCAACAGAAGGAGTCAGGATTGACCCCAACAGAGTTAAGGCGATACAAGCCTTATCAATCCTGAGGTCCAAGAGGGAGGTCCAATCTTTCCTCGGTAAAATTAATTTTCTGAGGAGGTTTCTGCCTAACTTTGCTGAGGAGGTAAAGCTGATAACAACCATGTTAAAGAAAGAGAATGAAGTAAGGTGGACCCCTCAATAGTGGCATTCTTTTGAACAAATCAAGAAGGCCCTGACTGAAGCTCCTGTGCTTATCAGTCCCGACTACTCAAAGGATTTCCTAATTTTCTCCTTTGCCTCACCTGACACAGTGGCTGCTGTTCTATTACAGACAAATGACAGTGGGCTAGAGAAACCTATTGCTTATTTCATCCGATCATTGAGGTACACCGAAGTCAGGTATGACACTATGGAGAAGCAGGCCTATGCTCTGGTAAAAGCTCTCAAAGCTTTTAGAACCTATGTCCTGCAGTAAAAAATCATCACCTATGTCCCCTCGGCCGCTGTTAAAGACATTCTTATTCAGCCTGACATAGACAGGAGAAGGAGTAAATGGATAGCCAAAATTCTGGAGTTTGACCTGGAAATAAGACCCACCAAATTAATCAAAGGTCAAGGTTTAGCCAAGCTGTTGGCTGAAGCAAACTACCAAGCTTTGGGGATAAGTTTCATCAATGAATGCTCAGGTATTCAGCAGGATCGACTGCCTAACGTAGACCATCAAAGGGAGCCCCCATTGGCCCGATGTCCTTGGTATAAGGATGTCATATACTTTCTGTAAGAGCTTCAGCCTCCAGACGACCTACAAAGGAGCAAATCCAGAGCTCTAAATCTCAAAGTAGTCAGGTACTACCTGATCGATCAAGTGTTATATTGGAAAGACCCCCTGGTGGTGCTGTTAAAATGCATGAGTCCACCAGAGGCCGAGATGGTCGTGGTTGAATTTCACAGCGGCCTGTGTGGAGGGCACCATTTCTGGAGAGCCACAACCCATAAAATCCTCAGGGCTGGATACTACTGGCCTACCGTGTTCACTGATGTCTACAAAAGAGTCATAGCCTGCATCAAATGCCAAAAATTTGCAGGAAAGCAGCAGCTTAGGTCTTTGTCGTTAAATCCGGTGGTGGTTTCAGGGCCTTTCCAGCAGTGGGGCCTAGATTTTATTGGAGAAATTCACCCTACCTCTAGTGGGCAGCACAGGTGGATCCTGACTGCTACAGATTTCTTTACCAAGTGGATTGAAGCTATCCCCAGCAAGAGTGCTTCCCACAAGGTAATCATTAGATTCTTGGAGGACCTCATCACAAGGTTCGGCTGTCCAAATAAGATTGTCACTGATAATGTAGCCGCTTTCGGGTCTGAACCACTAGCCAAGTTCTGTGAACAGTTCAGGATCAAGTTGATTCACTCCACCCCATATTATCCACAGGGAAACGGTCTAGCGGAATCCTCCAACAAAAGCCTGATAAGGATCATCACAAGGTTGTTGGAAGACAACAAAAGGGCTTGGAATTCAAAGTTGAAATTCACCCTATGGGCTGATCGGGTGACTACAAAGAGATCTATAGGTCTCTCCCCTTTCCAGTTAGTCTACGGAGCCGAAGTTGTCTTCCCTTCTCAGCTGGCCATTCCCGTAGCGAAGTTCTTCCAGGATTACCAAGAAGAGCCCAATGACATGATCAAAAGGATTCATCAGCTAGTAGAGGTCCAACAGGCTAGGGAGCAGATAGTGGACAGGATTCAGGACCATCAGCAAAAGATCAAGCAGGTCTTCGATAGGAAGGCCAAGAAGGAGCGGTTCCAGATAGGAGACCTGGTGCTGAAATGGGATTCTCCTAAACAAGATAAGGGAAAACACAACAAATTTGAAGCCCTGTGGATTGGGCCTTTCAGAATCTATGAGATTTTCTCAAATAACACGTACAGGTTGCGAGGTTTGGAAGGCGAAGAAGTTTTCAGCAGCCCATTAAATGGGCACTTTCTTAAAAAATATTTTGTCTGAGCCTCTAGTGGCTCCTATGTTTGTAAATATTGCCTTTTTTGTTCTTTGTTTTACTTTTGTTTCGGCTTAGTAAGTGACTCCATAGCCCAACAACAAGGCACTGGAACTACAAAATGAGTCCTTAGAGCATCACAGGGACGACTCTATCCCCCATGGAGCCTAATGTTAGCAATAATTGTGGTATCAGGGAACAAAGGTACGCAGGTCTGCAGGATTGCGCGACAAGTGCCCAAGCGCAGCCCACAGAAGAAATCTGTTTGGGGCCCGAGTCAAGCAAGCGAGCCTGATCATGGACATGAGAAGTAGCAAAAGAGATCTAGGCCATCCATCTGGGAAAGGACACGTGGCAGGAGATCGACGTCATCGGGAAAGTCCTGACGGGGAAGCGCCCATCGGGGAACTTTAAGCCATCGGGATATCGGGGATCTTGGGGACGAGTGATTCATGCACTTCAAAAGTACGAACTGTGAAGCCCCGATGGAGAGTATGGTCAAGGGAATATGGTAGTGGTCACTTGGACCAGGGCCTAGTCAAAGGGCTAGCAAGGAAGGCGCATCGGCAATCGGAAAATCGTGAGTCCCGTGGACACAAACATTGTGTCATCGTGAACGTCGAAACTCCGATGGAGGGTTTGGCTACGGTCACACGAAGACATGTCATATGGATCGTGTTCTAGCCGGTAGGGGCTAGCTCATAAAGATGGGGCTCATCGCATATCGGGTATCGGATTTCGGGAAGCTGGCACTCCTTATTTCTTGCACTTGGAAACTCCGAACACTGAATTTTCGATAGCACCCAGAATCGGGCCCACGGATTTGGCGCCTGGTCATCGAGAAGGAGGCCTGGGGGAGGGGCGTTTATGTTTGTCATTCTTCCTCTCAGACCCCAATGACACATATCCTCCATTTCATCATCTTGCACTCCTAGCCACCTCCACCTTAGCTCATTGCCTCTACCTTTCTCAGTCACCGAATATCCTCTGCTATCCCCATGTCACCTTCTTGTGCCACATCGCATCTACACCTTTAGCTCCTAAGAGCCCACGCACACCCAGTATCCTGTCTGTCATGTCCATCGCCTCAGCCTTGTCAGCTCCGTCCACATTGGCCAACCGAGTCCCCCTGCAGAAATCTAGCAAAGCAGCAGACAACCAAAGGTAGGCTACCACATCTCCCAAATGAATATTTGACCAGAGCTTCTCAGGTCCCAATGAATTAGTTAATGCAAATGAGGAAGGTGGGTGATACATCATATCCTTCCTTAAATAGAAGGTTAGAAAGGAGCGTGTATAGAGACAGGCTGTCAGTTCCTCCTTACAAAGATTGCGTCTAACAGATGACTACATGGGCATTCTACCCAATGCCTGCATGCGTAGCCTAGTAGAGAATCTCCTCAATGTCAAGGATTGAATTAATGATATGATCGCACCTTCAGGGCCTGAGTCAGTTCCAAGTATATGTAGGCATTTCTGCCATTTTTGTAAGGGATCGATGGTTGAGAAGAGCTCCCGGTTGTAAAACTTTAATGAAGCACTGTTTTCTGGTTATTTCTAGACTTCTGAGACTTCTTGCCTTATGAATGCCAATTTCGTTACATCTTTGTTATACTGTGTTAGAGAAGCTCGAAATTGGAGGATCCAGTCGAGTTGTAGCTGTTATAGGATGATGTTGTAATGGATCACTGTAATGGTTACGGAGTCTCTAATCGGTTCCTGTGATTTCCTTAACGCTGAATGACTTGGAATTGGAGGCTCCAGTCAAGTCTTCTATTCAGTTTCTCGAAGCCCTGAACCAGGAGGATCCTACGTTCAGAGTTTTTCCCCTACAAACCGCTGTAAGCCTGTTGCCCAGAGCTGTTTGTTCACCTTTCTTACTAAGTCTTCCACCTGCTCATCTTTTAACCAACCCACTGGCTGAAGTTGGGATTCCAGACCTCCTTTGTTATTTACGTACCAGATCCAGTCCCCGAGTTAGAGTGATATCTCCTTGAGTCTCTACCCATTTGATCGCCCATTTATCAAACCGTGACATAAAAACTGATGGGTGTTGGGCTCTGCTCCTGCAAGCAATCTAGGAGTGACTTCCGACGCTAACAGATGTTTCGGTTGGTGGATGGCATTGGTTACGATTTTGGGGATTTCTCACATCAGTCGCGTTCTGTATAGGGTTTTTGCAAATGAATTATTGGACTGATTATATTGCATCTTCTGTTGTTGGTTGAGTGAGCCTGATTGTGCGCAGCTCAGTCGACCACGATTGGATAAATCGATGGCTCAAAATGGTCTATTGAGTTCTATTGTGGTCGATTGTTGCTGTGTGTTATGGAATAGTTGCATCATGAAGTTTCCTCAGTTACACACCGCACATTATTGATCGCAAATTGGACATTGTTGATGATAGGCATGTTGCTTATTTGGTTCGGGTTTTAAGTCTCCTTGAGTGTTTTGTTTTACAATGGCATGGTTACCTCTCCCTTGAATTTTGCTCAATAATGATTGTTTGGTTGTATAGTCAATTATCATTACCAGTCGTGGCATACGAGGTTATGGTATCTTAATTATTTGTTTTACATATACATGTGGGAATGAATATCGTTACAAACCTTGATCGACTCTATTGTAGAAGTAGAAACTTCATTATTATTTCAGAATTATGCCTTTTAAATATAGATTGGATGTAGCAGTGATGGATCTAAATGATTACATATTGGGAATGAGTGATATCGTTGACTGTTATAACATGCATAATATGTGAATAAAAGGAACAAAACATCTTACAACTTATATGAAGTACTTATGTTTTGTAATGGTGTTGTGTTGGATATAAATGGTTGGTGAAATTAAAACACTACACAGGAATTGTTACTCTAATCATCTGACTGTTGGTTGATGCTATTAAATTTAATGCAGCTGCAAGAGCCATTCTCCATGAAGGATGACTTAAGACCCTATTTGTGGACTAGGGACCCCAGTACTCACTTGGGGTTCTTGGTTTGGGACCCAACAGTTAGATCCATGGCAAAAGACCCGTGTAGGGCCCCCAGTAGATGACTGGGGTTCTTGGTCTGGGACCAAGCACAAAATACCCTTGTGAGGGCCCCCAATAGATGACTGTGTTGGAAATACTAAAACAACTGAGAGGGGGGGGGGTGAATCAGTTGTATGTGAGCTTAAACAATTTTATAACTTTTAAATCATTATTAATCTTTCTTCATGTGTCATCAACAACATACAACATATGGACAGTAAAAGTAAAGATCATCAGTCACACATAAAATACACACAGAGACAGATTTTCACGAGGAAACCCATGAAGGGAGAAAACCTCTTCTTCTTCG
>SNQJ01S0021958.1:117946-185684 GCA_010110895.2 Picea sitchensis
GAAACTACCGGCTGAAGATTCCACTTGGGAAGATGAGTATTTTATACAGAAGCATCCAGAGTTACTCAAGCGTTGCGGACAACACTTGTCTCAAGGGGAGGGGCATGTTAAGCCCTAATATTGGCTCATTACCCCTTAATTGGAGAATATTAGATTAGTAATGTTATTTTATTTATGTCGGCTTACCCCTTAATTGGGGCATATTAGATTAGTAATGTTATTTTATTTATGTCGGCTTTAGGCCATTAGTTGTAATTATACCACCTAGTCTCCTATATATACCAAGGAGACATTTTCATTTTGAATCATCTTGTACTTGAACATTTAAGTCGGGTAAAAGGAGGTTTCCCCCTTGAAGAGGCTTATTATCTGAAATTATCTCTTTTTCAAGGCGTTGAGTACTTTTCCTAAGGTTTTTCTATGCTATATTGATGTTTGGTTCTTAACAAGGGGAGTCACAAGGGGGTCCCACATATTAGTTATTATTTAATTATGACCCTATTATGATTATTACTTTTTCCCCCTACCTTAATTAAAGTTAGTTAAGGTCCTATGTTAGCTTAACTAATAAGTTAGTTCAACTACTCTAACCAATTCTAAATTGTTAAAAGTTGAACTAAGGGGAGGAACAAAAGGAGGATAGAAGCACAAAGCATGCTAAGGTTTTCTCTTTGAATTCATGTTGATATAGTTCATCTTTCATTCATTCATATCTTCATCATAGCCTAATTCTCTTTTGTGATAGCAAGGTCTTATTGTAGATAGCAATATTCAGGGCTGAATCAAATCATTCAGACACTTGTTCTTTAGAGGTGTTGATCTATCTTTGATAGTTTGTGTAGGATTGTCTATTTGTGAATTAGTTTTCATGAATGATAAAGACTATGGTGCAGATTCAAGTGGGCAGCGATCTATGGAAAGATGATCCAACTTTTAGAGTTTAGTTTTGGTTTTCTGTCAGAGATCTTTTTGTATGTTCCATCAAGGATTTCTAAGTTTGACTTTGGTCCAAGATTTCTTGTGAAGTTTTGTAAAGACAATGACTCTTTGATGAATTTGAATGAAGTAAAGGATTGCTTTATGTCTCACCTATCTTGATTATGATCTTGGTGTCTTTACTTCTATTGTCATATTTATTTTCAGCAACTGATATTTTCAGAAAACACATAAAAAGTAATTTTCGAACAAGCTTTTGTTGATAAAAAACAACCTAAGCACTTGTAATTAATAGTGGTGAGTTAGGATACATATTTTTGTTGGTTACAAACGTAGGGTGATATTCCCATTTACTTTACTTTAGCTAAGTAAAGTCTAAAAATGCTTGAGTAAGATCATTTATATATTTTCCTCAACATCCACTTCTCGTGCACATGATAAAATCTCATGGGAATAAAACATAAATGGTAATCTTGAGTAATTACAAGGAGTTGCCAGTCTCCTTTCAGCACACACATTTTGTTTAAGAAACCTTATTCATATATATATACATATATTTATTAAATTAAATTTCTTTCCAAAAAAATAAATTATCTTCAGAATGAAACTTCCCACAATAAAAATTATATTTTATGAGGACTTACTACCCACTATTGATGATAAAAATCGCAACGAAGATTTATCCCGCAAAGTATTGCTAAATCCTATTATTATAAGATAACAATATATAATACTAGTACGTGGGCCCCCCTTGTAGATTGGAGGATAAGATCTGGTTTGTATTTGATGTTATGTTGTTGTTCAACACTGCTTACAAGTTTGAGCATGATTGATGTTCAAATGTTGGTTCTACTCACAACAAATGGATGATGGATAATGCATGTTATGTGTTGGTTATGTTGCTCCATGATCTAATTTCATGTCATGATGGCTTATATTATCCATTTTTACCTTTTCTATTTTATCCTTGATTCATTACTTGTGACACCTGCACAAGATACATGTTAGTAACAACAAATAAGAGCAATTGAAAAGAAATAAAAAAAATATGGACAAAATCCATAAGGAAGAAACTAAAGGAGTTATCCTATACTATGATATGCTACATTATATACAAATGGAATTAAAGGGATTATTGTTAGTCCTAGCTAACAAAGTTAGTGTCTATGTGATGTATTCAGTTATATGAAGGAACATTCGATATGTGTTATGGTGTATTTGGCAATGGTTAATGTGATATAGGGTGGTGCATTTGGTAAGTAATGGATCTTGGTTTTGATGCATGGATTAATTGAATGGATCAATGGATGATTGGATGGCGTGTACTAAGTAATTGAATGAGTAAAAGATGGAAGCGACGTGTATTTACTACACGTCACTCCATACCTCTTCCACTGGTCGTCACCCTAGCTTGGATATTGTTCAATTGTTGTTTGTTGTGGTTCAACTTCGATTTTCAAGCAAGGGAAGAACTGCTCGACCAAGCTCGTGTTTTTAAGGCTTTTTGGTTACAGGTATGTTCTTTTTCTCCATCCATGAACTCACTTTGTTTATGAAATAGATGTTGGCTCGGTGATGTATTGGTCTTTGTTTTTCTTAAGGCTAGCAACTGTGTGAAATCCGATGTTTCTCTAAAATGGTTGTTTGTGTGGTTCTCATTGAAAATGGAAAAATTGGATGGTTAAAGTCACAATTTCATTGATTATTCTGAGTGGTAGAAGCCATGAAGGCTCTCGATTGTCCTTATGGGTTTTTGTTGGAGGGTTCATTCGGTCCATACTTGTTGGTCATCTCCACATAGTTCTAGTGACCATGCCCAGTCGTATTTGTTGTTATGGGGTTACAGAGTTTGATTTTGAACCACCTGGTGTCACTGCATATCGTTTCACTTGGGTATGGGCTTGTTTATACTATTGGTGTCTGCATAGTTGGTTATGATAGCTATTATTCCAAGGGGATTGCTTTGAGGTTGATTGTTATTTCATGGCTCTATTTTTATATCAGTGTTACTCTTATTGATTGGGGAAAACTGCGAAGGTTATGCCCTACGTGCTCTTGGTGTTATTTAATGGCCCGTGAGGAACCTTTTCTCCTATGTTCATAATCCCTCCTACTTGGTGAACTGTCACCTTGTCTTGCAAAGCTATTGGTGATATGTCCTTGTTGTCCCTTGACCAATTTTGAGGATCCTTGGTCATGTTTGACCTATTTTTGGGACTTCGGCAAGCTGTCGAAGGCAGAGCGCAAGACAAAGCAAAGATCGCAGGATCTCGTCCCCTTTTAGGGCCCTTTTTGGGATTCGGGATTATGTAACGGGTATGGGAATGTCGACCCATGGGTTTACCCATGCTTCGGCCTATTTTGTATGTATAAATAGATGCTAAGGCGATGTAGTGAGTATGAATGGCTAAGCTCTAGAGTTGGATCTGTGTGATAAAGAGTTGTAAGTGCTTTGTGCATACTGTATGAGGTTTGTAAGGCTAGTGCAAGTAACTGTAAGAGACTGTGTGAAGGCTTGGTGCTACACCCTAGTGAGAAGGAGGATCTGACGGAGTGCATGCAGATCTCTTGTCTTCTACGGAGTAGAACTTGGATGCTATGTGCATGTAAGAAGCTTGACCAAAGATAATAAATAAGAGAAGAGTTGGTGGACGTAGCCGCAAGGTGGGGTTGAACCATGTACATGTTGTGTTGATATGCTTTGTGCGATGTATTGATATGTTTATGAATTTACTTGCTAGTTCTTTAATATAGATTAATGACAGATAGATCGATTGATGCTTAGTGCTTAATAATATGGATGGATGTTAGATCTAACTTATGTACTTATGCTTAGTGCTTAAATACCTTAGATCTGAATAAGTATTGTGATACTCTGAATTAGGGTTTAACTGCATTGTAACTAAGACTGAATATTGATGAATGTTAATTGTTGAGTGCTCTGTTAAGTGTTAGAATCACATATCTGTGTCCCAGCTAAGGTTGCATACATCAGAGTCCTGTAACCACCCTTGCCTCTACCTCAGGTGAGACTTCATCTGCTTCCCAAGTTTTGCTGAAAGGGTCAGTAGTTAGGTTTTTGTTGGTGCGTTGTTGTAGTGTTGAACCTTGGGTCTGCCCCTGTGCCAACAAATGGTTCTGTTGTTGGGACCTGAAACTGTGATTGCTGGGAACTGAGGAAAATAAGATTTGTGTGAAGATCCAACCTGAAATTGTGAAATCTTTGTGCGTAGATCTGTCGCTCTAGTGCGTAGTGTTCTACTTGATATGTGAAGCTCTGTGCCAAGAAGGGTCAGATCTAAAGAAAAGAGATAAGATCTGCAAGCTCTGTGCTCTGATAAAGGTAAGAATAGTGAAAATTTTTAGATCTGGAAGCTTTGTGCTCTGTTGAAGATAAGATTAGTGGAAATTTTTGTTTCTAAAGTATGGATCTAGGTATGTTTGATAAGATCCATCTTAGCTTGAAAACTAGGGCACTGATAGATGAAAGAAGATTTGATATGAGTAGATCTGATAAGAATAGTGAAATATATGTTATACCTATGCATAAAGAGAATGTTTGGACTAACAAATGGATGCAAGATCCTAGAAAGAAGTTTTTGCAGGTTAGCTACCATGATCCTAGTGTGCAGTATAGGAAAGGTTGGGGATCCTTTAACAGAAAAAGAGTATTAACTCTTTGTTACAGTTGTAGAAGATCGAGACATCTGGCTAAGGAATGCCCTGGTAGAAGACCTAGTTGCCTCTGCTGCAAAGATATGGATGATGAAGTTTTGGATTTCCCTAGAATGATTGCTAAAGTTGAAAGGATGAATATGAGACAAGAAGACCATGAGGAAGGTTAGGAAACTGAGATTATAACAGAACCCTAGAAAGAATCAGAGAAAGTGTTGCTACAGGTGAAAGAAACCTTGAATGACCACTGACATATTAATTTATCAAAGATCTTCAAAGAAAAAGAGTGCATAGAAGAAATAATAGGAGACTTCGACATTGACTGTGTTCTAGATGAGGAAACACAGGTAAATATTATGACAGAAAGAACTTGGGAAATTCTAAGAAATCCTTCCATGATTCCTTCATTGGGAGGAATAGGGTTATTTAGAGGAAAGATGATAAAGATATGTGGAAATATCACCCAGATATCTATGAATTCCAATGGAACTTCAACAAAGGAAAATTTTGAAGTTGTCAAATTTATTGAGAAGAACGCTCCATTTTTTATGTTACTAGGGAAACCTTGGATTGAAGGAGATCAAACCAGAAGAAAAGAAGAGGAAATCCTAGAGCAGAAGAAGCAAGAGTTAAAATATTTCATGACTAGGAGGATCACACACTTGATTGAAGAACATCAAAACCAAGCAAAGCTATTTAAAACTAGGGATTTGGATGTCGAAGTATGAAGAACACTAGAATACCCACAGAAGATTGAAGTACCTATTCCAAATAGAGATGAAGTATTACCCCTGATTTCTAGGAAAGAATCTTACCAGCACAAAGTTACTCTGCCAAAAGAAGATAAGAATCAAAATGGAAAAAGGAATTCTGAGATGAAGCTCACTGGAAAGAAGGCTAGAAAACTAAGTAAGAAGAGAGATAAGATCGAAAAGTTACAGAAGG
This sequence comes from Picea sitchensis, assembly GCA_010110895.2. NCBI lineage: Eukaryota > Viridiplantae > Streptophyta > Pinopsida > Pinales > Pinaceae > Picea > Picea sitchensis. The sequence goes on from SNQJ01S0021958.1 coordinate 123,503, forward strand.
TTCCAGAGGAAACCTCGCAGAAGAAAATTTTGAAAAATAGGAACTTTTTCGGGATATCATAACTGCATCACATGGCACTTCGCCATGGCGAAGTAATATAGTCGTTGGAAACAATATAGCCATTAGATCGACGGCCTGAACAGGTAGAAAAGAATTTATGGTCAGAAAATTCTCCACCAGACTGTTGGGACCGCGCCATAACGGACATAATTGAGTTAATTAAGGCTTCTCACCCATTGCAAGAGATCTGTTTCCAAATTATCTATTTATCCTGTCGTTCCACGCAACAAGAACACTTTTTCTAACCGTGAATCTGAGCTTCCAGAATAGTTGATTTTGAACAGTGATCATCATGCTATCACCATCCATCCCGTTGCATTGATCAATTACTCTTCAAACTCGATATATTCAACCACGAGCGTGCATGTCAAACAAGCTTAGCGTTGCAGAGAAAATTGTTGAAGAAGTTCTCATTGACCTAATGATTGAAAGAGTAATGTCTGAAAGAGAAATGTCTGCAAGTATTCAAGTGTCATCGATGAGAGGAGTGCAAGCCTCTTTGTCGACTTCTCGCAAAGTGTTGACGGGCGAAATCGACCGTCCGTCAACTAAGAGAGTGGAACCGGTCCGGGGTTGTCTAATAATCCAAGCCGTTTGGGATGAACCACCCTGACGGGTTTAGCGGCTCCGTTAGCCGATCTAAGATCCTAAGAAAACAAAAAGAAAACTAATCTAAACTAACTAATCTAACTATTCTATATATATACAAACTACTAACTACTACTATACTAACTCTAATTAATTAACTATCTAATTACTAACTAAAATATAACTTATTCACAAAATGTACAATATCCACAATTTATAGATTTAAATAAAACCTGAAAAACTCATTTATGTTCTGCCCTAAGACAGTAAAAGATATTTTTTGTTGATTTTATATTTTTATGAACAGGAAATAAAACAGAAACTAACTAAACTAAAATACTAATATACTAATTCTAATTACAAATCTAAAATAAAACATATATCTAACTAAACTACTAATATTATACTAAACAAATAAATGACAAACTGACCTGGAAACGCTCTAGATTTGTCCTGTGTATGATGATTGTTCTTGTAGATCGGAGAAAGGAAACTCACACCGAATAATCCAGAAGCTTCTCGTAAACGATAGCTACAATGCTCTTCAAGTTTGTTTACAGGGCAAACAAGACATAAAAATCACAACAATCATATGATTTATAAATCTCTACAATTAGATAAACCTGTATGCAAAGACTTATACAAAATAATTCAATTGATGAAGAACAGAAATCTATCATCCATAAACTGAATCAAGTAATTGATGTGTTTTTTAAATTAGTGAAAGAAATCAGACATGTATCATATTAATTAAATCACATCATTCTGCAAAAGACTATGATAGCAAAAGTAGTCTATAATCAATTGTTAATGATATGCATAAACTTGAAACAAAAAATTGATATTATGAAAGTGAAAGCTATAGCAGAACATCAACTTCTGTCTCAGTTTGTATTAGAAATCCATAGCCTGGTTCTCTCACAAGTGAGGATGATCCTTATTACAAAAATAATAAGTATTTATAAGTTTTTCCACAGGGTAAAACCTCCCTGTGGAAGTTATAAAACCGTTTACATAAAATCTGGGAAGATATCCCAATTTTAACTAAACTAGGAAAATACAATAAAACTAGAAACACAAATATCCTCTAGACTGTCCATCAAATCCCAAGCAATTCGAATTCACCTGAAAAGGACCAGAAATGAACAAGTTATAATGATATTTGTTAAAGAAAATAATGAAAATCTAAATCTGTAGAACTAGCTACAGAATCCTCTGATTTTGTAGCTAGTCTAAAACAAGATACAGAATCAACATTGAAATTAATTGAAAATCTTTTAAAGAACTCCATTTAATTGACATCCAATAGTTATTTGAAAACGAATCATTTAGTTTGAAACTATTATACCATTCGAAATCAAACAGGATCCAAATCAATTAAATGACTACAAAGATAAGCATACTCTGTTTTGTTTGTTACCACAAAGCTGGGTGACAAATTATATGGCACAGTAATGCAATCATTTCATAACCAATCGAATCCAACAGTTGTGAAATCATCTTGATATCAATTAAACGATTATAATCAAAACCAATGGCAAGCAACTGTTACGCTGCCTTGTCAACAGGAAATATGAATTCGACAGGATCTTTTTTCAAATCGTTATAACTGTTGACACAACAAATGATTCATGCCATGAATAGATCAATTCGAACTGGTGCTAAATCAATTTAAACAAAATCGTAACAGGATTGATCAATTAATAACATAGTTCATAATAGATATCCGATCGTTTGTCATTACACAGTGAGTAAACAAGATCAATTGACTTCGATCACAATCGTTCCAATCAAACAAATTATAACCGGGTTTGACCAATTCATTTCACAAATTTAAAATCAAACAGAGCATCAATTATAATCCAAATTCAACTCATAAAAATGATCGAACTAACAACAATCCAATCAAACGAATCAATCGGCTGGGGTTTAGCATAGTTGTCATGAATCGAATCCATTCCATGATTCGGGCGCACTTGCACAGACTTAAATGAGCATATTGTTTTTATAAAAACAAATTAGTTCACTCCACATTTAAAATCGAACATTGTTTCATTCCTGATTTAGAAAATCATAGGAGACAACATATTGAAAAATCATAACAACCAAACTCACTAAAATCGTTCACCACATATGAATCATAACAAAATCAAATCCAAACACGATCGCATTTTGAATTGGGCATAAAAATCCTCCTGTTCGAAGCAGATGAAAAAACGAATTCAATTGAAAGTGAACTATGGGTTTCGTTAACTCAATCAGGCAAGCCAATCAATCAAATCCAAACGAAAACTATTCAAATCCAATCAAAATCTATCGATAGTTATACTGGGAATGATCAAATCATATATCAAATCGGAATTTCTTTTTTATTCAAAACAAAACTATATATAGGATGCACACATTATAACAGAGCCATTCAAAATGTAAACATAGCTATTCAAAACATAATTCAAATCGTTATATCAACATGTTCACTCACACAACTAAAACGATATTAAAATCCATACCTGTATGGCGACGAGACAGCTTGATCATGCCAATTTGGAGTTGATAACTGCCATAGCCGATTCAACGTTTTTGAAAAGGATCGAGCCTGTTGTCTTCTGTTTCTTATCAGTTGCTTGGAGTTGGTCTTTTTGATTGGTCAATAATGCAACTTGGCTTTCCAGCGACTGGATTTTTTATTGGAGTATAGGAACATCAATGTAATAACGTTCCAACCATAAATTGCATTGGTCACAAGAAAACCGTGTGGGGTTTGAAAGAGAAGGCGAGGGTTTGGACATGTGTTTGAGGGTTTTGTTAGGCAACTTAATACCAGGGTAGCTAGGGTCGTTTCTTAGGCAGAGGGGAATATTCGTCACGAAATCGTAAGGTGGCTCAGGGCATAAACCCTGCGAGTAGGGGTACTCGCTGGCTAAGAATCATTCCACGTCGGAATCCGAATCCTCACTAAGGACAATAGGGTCTCACTCAGCAGAGGGTTTAGGCTTGTTTCTAGCCATTCTCGAAATGAGACGGGCATTCCTTTTTCCTTTGGCATTAGCAGTAAAGTTTGCCTTGGGCTTTTCGCTCATAGGTTTCTTTGTAGGCTCAGACTTGTCAATTCCAATGTCTGGTAAGTCAACCTTAGGGTCGGCCGAGGGTTTAGGCAATAGGACATGGAAGGGCATAGGCGGCTCGGCCTTGGATTCACTCACCACAGGTTTGTCAACCTGGACATGGTCTAAATCCTCAAAACCATTACGAGCGATGAAATCTCTCCAACTATCACCATGCAAACTGAAATGATAATCAATGATGATCTTAATAATCCCATGGTGGAACAGGCTACTGTCAGCCTTCTGTATTTTAAATATTTTTGACATCTTATATAAGCTGCGTTGAAAGTAGAAAGGCATGTTTAAAGGATACCCTATAAAAATCATCAGCAAACGTAGGTGGTAGAGAAACACGATTCTGTATCGACCTTCACAGGTCACGAATTGATTGACTACCATCAAAGTATCGTGCCACCGTGGTTTAAGTGCAGAGATGGGCATACCTATGTCACAAGAGGTGACTTTGCGCGAGAGAAACATCAATGTCCATGGCACTTCCTCGACCTTACAATTATTAAACCAACGCTGTCCCGAGGCAGGTAACCCTATAGTAGAACTGATAAAATGCTCATCGATCTCAAACTGTATGTCGCCCACCTTGGCTCTACAACCATCGAAATTCATGGCAAACTGTCGTGCTACACAGAGATTAAAACCCTCAAACCGTTTCACGAAGTTGAGCCATCCATTTTCCTCCAGGTCTTTACGGGCATTGTCAAACATTAACAGGGCTTGGTTGTCGTTTGGCTCGATTCGCATGACTGGTGCCATGGAGCCGAGCACATGGTAAGCCGAGGGTTTGGATCACAACCACACAGGATTAGAGTGCATGAAGGTTTCCCGAACTAACAGAGGTAAACGGTGAAAAGGGATAGGCATAAATGCCATTGTGCGAAGGTGGTGGAGCTTATCTCTGCCATGCAAAATAGTAATTTCCATAGTACAACCGCCAATTTACATAGTAGTTCAACCCATTATAGAATATTTCAATAGTCATATCACTTGGCCGACTAATGAATCAAATGACAAGTGTATAAACCAACGCGCAAAATCAACGTTATACCAAAGTTTTTAACCACTAACATTCAAATTAAAATCAATACCAAACTCAACTATGCACCAACGTATCAGCTCATATAATCAATAGTTTAACCAACGTGTCAATGGGTATTCATATAATCAACCAACCAATAATTATGAAAAAATAAACATAGGTATTATATTAAAAAGATATATATGAGAGATTTAATCATACACCCTATGTATTTTTATGGAAGCAATGATCAAGTAGGTCAAATAAAGTGCAAATTCAAATACCAATGCAATACAAACTCAATAAAACCCAGTCACACAATCAATAAAAGAATGTTCAATGAGTACAGTTTGAAAGTTTTGCCAGCTACATAATGATAAGTGCAATGTAAGCGCAATAGGCATATTGACAAGAAAGACAACGACAGTCCAAATAGTGATTTTTAATGCGACTTCAAAAAACTAAGTTTTCGCGCTTACATTCGTGAAAACAAAACAAAGATAAATGTGCAAATGTCGCAAAGAATAAAAATGTCGTCTATTTAAAAATGCGATGAAAAATTGATGTTTGCAAAACATTGGTGTAGGCAGCTTATATGACAATGGAAAAAAAAAGTGAAATGGCTGCCAACAATGGTGACACACTGGTAGAAGCAGTTATCTCTGTCAAAAGAAACAAATTCAGATTAGGATAGAAAAGAAAATTTCAACTCAAAAATAACAAACAAAAAATCGTATTAACATCATCATTAACCAACTATTCCAGCAGCGTTTCAAAAGATGAAAACTGATAACAATCTCAAGATCAACAAATCACGATATTAAAGATAAAATATTCAATACCGTTGGCATATCCATTGCTGCCAGCAGGCGTCCATAGCCTCGACAGGGTTTCCATTTAACCCACTTTGACATCTGTATCCTATCAAGAAGTTCTGGATCAGAATAAGGGACATTAAAGAGGTTTCTTTTTTGAAAATTTTCATGTACCCGACATTGCTTCCTGCCAGCAGGCCTGTTCAGTACCCCGACGAAGTTGTCTTGGTGCCATGCATGCATTTACCCGCTACCAGCAGACCTTTTCAGTATCCCGGTGGGTTTACAAGCACTTCCCACAGCTCTTATTAATAATTTTTGTTTTGTTTTTCATAGATATGTAGTTGAGCGGGGTGATGCTGAAAATCATGATATTTTAACATATTTTTTCAGATCCGATCAGAATTTTTTAGAACTGTCCTTTATTTAGATCCAGAGATGTTTTATTTACAAAAACAACTTCCTAAGACAGGGAGACATATTCTGAGTCATTCCTTTACGGAAAAGGGACAGCGTAAAAAGATAATGGATGATCATGACAAACTTTGCTTAGAGATTGAAATCGGTCAACTTCTTTCAAACAACAGATTTTTAAATTTCAGTAATAAACCATTGATGTTTGTACAAATTTTTTGGAAGTTATTTCAGCAAAGAAAATCTCTTTTATCTTTGTCTGAATAGCTCAGTGTACAGGTACGCATATGTCCAAACTGATAAATTCAAATCAAAATAAAAAACAGAAAGCAAACACAAATAAAAATAAAATATATACATAGTATACAAGGGTAGTTATCAAGCAAAGTATCTCTTCAGGGCTTGGCCATTTACCGGGTAGGTGTCAAGCTGCCCTTCGAGATTCTGCAATCGAAAAGAACTAGGACCCAACTTTTCAGCAATTAAAAATGGTCCAAGCCATAAGTTTTGAAATTTTGTGTGCTCACCCTTTCCTTCGTGTGGTTTGTCCCACTTCAAGACGAGATCACCTACTTCTAAATTCCTATCAAAAGTAGAATTGGAATCGAACAAGCTTTTGACCAATTGTTTATGTTGATCAAGCTTGCGTTTATCTTGGGCTCTTACCTCTTCGAGCTTCATCAAAGCGTTAATTCAGTTTTCTAGGGGGGGGGGGCAATCTTCTTCTTGAACTTTTTGTGACAATTGGAGCGAGGGAAGAAGAATGTGAGGTGGAAGAATTGCTTCTCTGCCATAAATGAGAAAAAAGGGGGAGTTTCCTATAGCATCTTTTGGCGTAACCCTATCTTCCCACGGCGCATTAAGCAGTGCATTGTGCCAATTCTTGTGATTTTCAACCACGGTTCTCTTGATAATTTTGATCAAGTTCTTGTTTGTTGATTCCGCCAATCCGTTGCCCTAGGGGTAATAACTAGCAGAATACTTCAACTTAATTCCCTTTTCCAAAGTGAACTCTCTCATTTCAAGAGAGGAAAAGTAAGAAGCATTATCGAATACTAAACAGTCAGGGATACCGAAACGAGTGATAATATTCGAATTTAGAAAGGCAATTACCTGACTGGTGTTAACAGTTCTTAACGCAGCAGCTTCAGACCATCGTGTAAAGTAATCCGTGGCTGTCACAATAAACTTGTGTTGTTTCAAGGATGGAGGGTTGATTGGACCTATGATATCAAGGCCCCACTGCTGAAAAGGAGAATCTATTGTAACGGGCTGCAATGGAAAGGATGGTTTTTGTAACCGCCCTGATGCTTTCTGACAGATGATACATTTACGACACAAGGCATGAGCATCTCTGAAAAGAGTAGGCCAGTAATAACTGGCTCTTAAAACTTTATGAGAAGTGGTGTCACCACCGAAATGGCCACCAGCTTCTCCTGCATGCAACTCTAGCAAGACTTTTTCTGCTTCGTCCTTTTCAAGACAACGCATCAGTACGTCGTCAAAGCTCTGACGAAACAGGATACTATTAACCAGATGAAAGGAGGAAGACTTTAGTCTCAACGCTCTTCTTTTGGCGGGGTCAAGGTGACGGGGGGATGATCCATGTTCAAGATAGAATCTTATATCGTCATACCAAGGACTGACAAGTTTTTGTGCGCAGCAGATTAGACTTTGATCGCTTTGACCTAGGTTTGACGTATCGCTCTCTTCTTGTTGTCCTGCTTCTGAATCAACAACTAACTTACATAACCCTTGGCCTCTCATTATCTGAGCTGGGGTAATTACTAAGTCATACTCCTGCAAGGAGGTGACCTAGTTGGCTCTCTTTTCTCCTAGTTCCTTCTGCACTAACAGGTTCCTCACGACTGGGTAGGGGACAATGACTTTCGTCCTTGACTTCAAAAGATAGGACCGGAAGTGATTAACTGCTTTGAAAACAATGTAGGCTTGTCGATCTACCGCTGGGTAATTAAGTTCAGTGCCTTTGAAAGAGGATCTCATAAAGGCGATGGGTACTTCGTTGTTCTGGGCATTCTTTTGGGTTAGGACGGTGGCATAGGAACGGTCAGAAGCAAAAGTATAGAGTGTAAAATCTTGAGAAAAGTTTGGGCTCATGAGGGACGAAGCGTCTATTATGGCCTTCTTTATTGCATTAAAATCTTGGTTTTCTAGGGGTCCCAAGTGATATTGGGTGTCTTTCTTGATCAAATTCTGTAAAGGCCTGACCATTTTGGAGAAACTGGGGACGAATCTTCTCATGAAGTAAATCTGGCCTAAGAAAGACTGCATGGATTTTTTGGACGTAGGAGGGGGAAGTTTTGCGATGACTTGAGTCCTTTCGAGGTCAATAATCATCCCTTCACTAGACACAATGAATCCTAAGATTTTACCCTGTTCTACTGCAAAGATAGATTTTTTCAGATTTAATGAGATGTCGTATTTACGACATCGCAGTAGGATGGCTCGTAAGTGAGCTAGATGATCGTTTTTGTTTTTAGAATATACAGTCACATCATCTAAGTAAACTATGACAGACTGATTGATTAAGACTCAGAAAGCAATATCCATTGCTCTCTGAAAGGTAGCACCGGCATTAATCAATCCAAAGGGCATTTTACGATAAGCATAAGTGCCCCATGGAGTACGGAAGGTAGTTTTTAGTTGGTCTGGCGGAGACATCAGGACCTGGTTGTATCCAGAGAAACCATCTAGTAAGGATAGCCTCTCGGAACCATATACCTGTTGAAGGATCTGTTCCATGGGTGGGATAGGATAATTGTCTTTGTCAGATGCCCTATTAAGGTTCTAGAAATCGACGCAGAGTCATATTTCACCATTTTTCTTCCAGACTGGGACAAGGTTAGAAACCCATTGAGTGTGTCTAACAGGAAAAATTATTTTATCATTAAGGAGCTTATTCAATTCTTTTTGAACGGTCAGTTCCAGTTTGGGGTGCATTTTCCTCAGTTTTTGTTGAAAGGGTAAGGTTTGGGGCTTCATCGGGATGACATGCTATATGATATTAGGGTCAAAAGTTTTAAGGTCATCATACGTCCATGCAAAGACATCTTTAAATTCTTTGAACAATTTAATAAATGCAACTTTTTCTTTTCGAGAACATCCCAACCCTAGATTAATGCACTGAGGATTTTCATTAGTTCCTAAGTTCACTTTTTCATAAGATAACGAGGAACTATTGGTTTTACAATTGACCATCTTTTTAAATTTATCTTGAAAATCATAAAACCTCTCTAATCTAATTACAGATTTGGGTATCGAATTTACCATATCTGATAGAGCTTCAGGAGTTTTCGGATCAGGTATTACCATGAAATCGCTCAAATTGTTGTCGTGCGTGTGTTCGTCTATCACCATGCCTTGAAAGGTTTCTTCCATGTGAAGAAAGTTAATAATCTGTTGATCATCGTCAAATACTCTCCAGTTCGTGATGTTGTCGGGAATGGATGGCCAAAACAACAACTCGACAGAGAATGCGTCTGGAGACAAGCCGTCTGCATGAAGAATTTTAGAAGCTACATTAGCTAATAGATCTGCTTCAGAGTTATTCAATCTAGGAATGGAATTTATATTGAAAGCAGAAAATTTATTCATTAAGTTCCATACCTCAGACTGGTAGATTTTGAGATGCGGAGAAAGACAGTGGATAGAATCTCTTACCTGTCTAACCACTATTTCAGAGTCACCAAAAACGGTTAAATTTTGAATGTTCATATCCAAAGCTTTTCTGAGACCTTGCAATAAAGCCTCATATTCTGCAGTATTGTTAGTACATTCAAATTCCAACCTACATGCCATCAATGTTTTGTTACCTGCCAGATCGATAATGACGTAGCCTGTTCCGGCTCCTTCTTTGGACTTTGACCTGTCGAAATACAGAGACCAAATTTGATTTGCATCGGGTTCATAGGATTGTTGTGTGGAAGGTGTGGGCTGCATATATGTTACGATCTCAGACTGTTTTTCTGAATTGGTGATAGGTGAAACCTCGGCTATAAAGTTGTTGAAGAAGGTGTCCATCCCTTGTACTTTAGGTGAATCAGCAGAAGGTGTGTATGGTTCGTTGGGATCGTTCAAATCTGTGACCGTGAACTTAAGGTAGCGCTCACGGTTTACTTTGATTTTATTAGGCTTGCCGTTCTCTGGAAGCCATAGATGAGACCAATCTGTCGCGAAATAACCATGTAGTTTCTCCGACCAGTCCTTGCTCAAAAACAGACCATACACTTCTGGAATATCCACAACAATTATATCAATAACTTGATGAACCTTGGGGTTAGACGATAATCTAATAAGAACATTCTTTAGCTCACCTATAAATTTGACATTTGTTCGATCAAGTTGTATGATTTTTAAAGTCGAGGGTTCAACTTCAGCGTTTATCTTTTGGAAAATAGACCAAGGCATCACATTGGATGACGCTCCTGAGTCTACCATACAATTATGCACGTTTCTGTTAAAAATATTGAAAGTTAATAGGAAAGGAGGTACATTCTTGTGAGTGCAAAGAGTAGTAGCTTGTGGCTTCTTACTCGCAGTTGTTAAAGCTACCTTATCTACATTATTTACATTATTTACATTACTTACAGGAAGGCTTCCTTTATCTTGAGAATCAGGATTATTTTTAGTGGAAGTCTTCTGAGGGACTTTGTTTTGTACAACCTTATTACCATTACCATTCTTGCCATTCTCTGAAATATTTTGCAACATTTTTTGTAACAAAAATGGGAACTTCAACAACTCAAAAATAGAAATTTTAGCCCTTAACTTTTTAAGATCTTCTACAAGATCGTAATCTAAGTTGGGGCTCACATTATTCTGTTTAGTTTCGGCTGATTTAGATTTCTTTGGAGGCGAAGTTGTAGTATTTTCGGAAGAAGGTTTATTCGTTGTCTTACTCCTAGTATTATAAGGATGAACTGTCTCGAAGTTAGCTTGGAAGATGTTGTTCGAGAAATGTCCAAAAACGTTTGGAGAAGACTCTTCGTCTTGAATTGTCTCTTGTTCAACTACCTCCTCAGGAATCTCAGGAGGCATCAAGTTGTCTTGGGCTTCTATAATTGTTTGAAGGGCACATTGCAAACTTTCTAGATTTAGGCTTTCGGTGGTTGGGTTAGGTCAGTTGGTAGGAAAAGGCTTCCGGAACGGGGTTGTGTAAGGTCCTTTGCTCGAGGAAGCTTCTTCAGTCGACCTTTTTAAATCTATAACTTGATTAGACATTTTTTGAACAACTTTAGTTACGTTTTCCAAATCAGAGTTTTCAGGTTGTGTTTTACTCTGAGTGGGTCTGGGGAGTATTTCAATCTTCTTTTTGGAAGAAGAGCTAGTCTCAGTCTCGTTGCTAGAAGAGTCTTTAAGACTAAGTATGTTTTTTTCTATCTGGCTGGCCTCCTTGAAGGCCTCTAACAACGTGGCTTTATTAGATCGTTTGACCCAAATAGCTATACTCTAGTGCAAAGCTTTAGTGTAGTAAGCTATTATAAGACTTTCAGCAGGCATGGAATCTGCAGGGATTCGGTTTTTAAGTGTTAAGAATCTTTGATTAAAATATTTAACTTTTTCTTTTGGGTTCATTTTTAAGCTTGAAAGATCCATGAATAAGACTTCCAGAGGCTTATCGTCTCCGAATTTTTCCAAAAAGAACGACTCAAAATTTTCCCAAGACACGATGGTATGGGGTTGTTGGGAAAAGTACCAAGTGGATGCATTACCCTCGAAAGTATAAGGGAACAACCTACAGACAACATCTTCATGTTCGACATTGCGGAGTCTTATGGCTAACATGAACTTTTTAATGTGATCTTCAGCTATCTTTTTTTAGTCAGGATCAAACTTGGGAAGCCATTTCTCCGAGTGTTTAGGTAGAGGGTGCTGAGCTCCAGGTATAGCTACGACATCCTGGTCCAGCCAAGGTCTAGCAAGGTTGTTCTGATTTTCCATTGGGGTAGTGGGTGTGGAAGGCTGAGGAGGTGAATTGCCTTCATTAGAGGAATCTCCTCCAGAAGAGGAAGGAGACGATGGAGGTGGTGAAGGAGGTATCCCAGATCCTCCTGCAGCAGGATTTAAGATTGGATCTGAAGGATTCACAGTGGGATTAGTGTCACATAATTGTTCTCTGATATCGGAGAAGTCCAAAGGTTGACCCCATGGATTTTTTGGTTGCCTCAAATGGGCTAAGGCACTGTGTGTTTTAATAAGAGATTGGCGGACAATCTCTCGTATGTCACCACCTGTAGGATTAGGGGTTGTTGGCTCAACTGTGATCTGTGGATCGTCGGTTGAAGTAGTTGTTGTTTGAAGGTGAATATTATCGTGTGAAAGGATTATAGTCACTATAGGTGAGCGATTAGGGGGTGGGGGAGTCTTGCGACCACCTCGTGCCATTAATTAAGTTCAGGCCCTCCTTCTAGCGCCATTTGTTGATGGGTGAAATCGACCGTCTGTCAACTAAGAGAGTGGAACTGGTCCGGGGTTGTCTAATAACCCAAGCCGTTTGGGATGAACCACCCTGACGGGTTTAGCGGCTCCGTTAGCCGATCTAAGGTCCTAAAAAAACAAAAACAAAACTAATCTAAACTAACTAATCTAACTATTCTATATATATATACAAACTACTAACTACTACTATACTAACTCTAATTAATTAAATATCTAATTACTAACTAAAATATAACTTATTCACAAAATGTACAATATCCACAATTTACAGATTTAAATAAAACATGAAAAACTCATTTATGTTCTGCCCTAAGACAGTAAAAGATATTTTTTGTTGATTTTATATTTTTATGAACAGGAAATAAAACAAAAACTAACTAAACTAAACTACTAATATACTAATTCTAATTACTAATCTAAACTAAAACATATATCTAACTAAACTACTAAAATTATACTAAACAAATAAATGACAAACTGACCTGGAAACGCTCTAGATTTGTCCTGTGTATGATGATTGTTCTAGCAGATCGGAGGAAGGAAACTCGCACCGAATAATCCAGAAGCTTCTCGTAAATGATAGCTACAATGCTCTTCAAGTTTGTTTACAGGAAAAACAAGACATAAAAATCACAACAATCATATGATTTATAAATCTCTACAATTAGATAAACCTGTATGCAAAGACTTATACAAAATAATTCAATTGATGAAGAAGAGAAATCTGTCATCCATAAACCGAATCAAGTAATTGATGTGTTTTTTAAATTAGTGAAAGAAATCAGACATGTATCATATTAATTAAATCACATCATTCTGCAAAAGACTATGATAGCAAAAGTAGTCTATAATCAATTGTTAATGACATGCATAAACTTGAAACAAAAAATTGATATTATGAAAGTGAAAGTTGTAGCGGAACATCAACTTCTGTCTTAGTTTGTATTAGAAATCCATAGCCTGGTTCTCTCACAAGTGAGGATGATCCTTATTACAAAAATAATAAGTATTTATAAGTTTTTCCACAGGGTAAAACCTCCCTGTGGAAGTTATAAAACCGTTTACATAAAATCTTGGAAGATATCCCAATTTTAACTAAACTAGGAAACTACAATAAAACTAGAAACACAAATATCCTCTAGACTGTCCATCAAATCCCAAGCAATTTGAATTCACCTGAAAAGGACCAGAAATGAACAAGTTAGAATGATATTTGTTAAAGAAAATAATGAAAATCTAAATCTGTAGAACTAGCTACAGAATCCTCTGATTCTGTAGCTAGTCTGAAATAAGATACAGAATTAGCATTGAAATTAATTGAAAATCTTTTAAAGAACTCCATTTAATTGACATCCAATAGTTATTTGAAAACGAATCATTTAATTTGAAATTATTATACCATTCGAAATCAAACAAGATCCAAATCAATTAAATGACTACAGAGATAAGCATACTCTATTTTGTTTGTTACCACAAAGCCAGGTGACAAATTATATGGCACAGTAATGCAATCGTTTCATAACCAATCGAATCCAACAGCTGTGAAATCATCTTGATATCAATTAAACGATTATAATCAAAACCAATGGCAAGCAACTGTTACGCTGCCTTGTCAACAAGAAATATGAATTCGACAGGATCTTTTTTCAAATCGTTATAACTGTTGACACAACAAACGATTCATGCCATGAATAGATCAATTCGAACTGGCACTAAATCAATTTAAACAAAATCATAACAGGATTGATCAATTAATAACATAGTTCAGAATAGATATCCGATCGTTTGTCATTACACAATGAGTAAACAAGATCGATTGACTTTGATCACAATCGTTCCAATCAAACGAATTATAACCGGGTTTGACCAATTCATTTCACAAATTTAAAATCAAACAGAGCATCAATTATAATCCGAATTCAACTCCTAAAAATGATCGAACTAACAGCAATCCAATCAAACGAATCAATCGGATGGGGTTTAGCATAGTTGTCATGAATCGAATCCATTCCATGATTCGGGCGCACTTGCACAGACTTAAATGAGCATATTGTTTTTATAAAAATAGAGTAGTTTACTCCACATTTAAAATCGAACAGAGTTTCATTCCCGATTTAGAAAATCATAGGAGACAGCAGATTCAAAAATCATAACAACCAAACTCACTGAAATCGTTCACCGCATATGAATCATAACAAAATCAAATCCAAACACGATCGCATTTTGAATTGGGCATAAAAAAACCTCCTGTTCAGAGCAGATGCAAAAACGAATTCAATTGAAAGTGAACTATGGGTTTCGTTAACTCAATCAGGCAAGCCAATCAATCAAATCCAAACGAAAACCATTCAAATCCAATCAAAATCTATCGATAGCTATACTGGGAATGATCAAATCATATATCAAATCGGAATTTCTTTTTTATTCAAAACAAAACTATATATAGGATGCACACATTATAACAGAGCCATTCAAAATGTAAACAAAGCTATTCGAAACAGAATTCAAATCGTTATATCAACCTGTTCACTCACACAACTAAAATGATATTAAAATCCATACCTGTATGGCGACGAGACAGCTTGATCATGCCAATTTGGAGTTGATAACTGTCGTAGCCGATTCAACGTTTTTGAATAGGATCGAGCCTGTTTTATTTTGTTTCTTATCAGCTGCTTGGATTTGGTCTTTTTGATTGTTCAATAATGCAACTTGGCTTTCCAACGACTGGATTTTTGATTGGAGTATAGGAACATCAATGTAATAATGTTCCAACCATAAATTGCATTGGTCACAAGAAGACTGTGTGGGGTTTGAAAGTGCAGGAGAGGATTTGGACATGTTTCTGAGGGTTTCATTAGGAAACTTAATACCAGGGTAGCTAGGGTCGTTTCTTAGGCAGGGGGGAAGATTTGTCACGAAATCGTAAGGTGGCTCAGGGCATAAACCCTGCGAGTAAGGGTAATCGCTGGCTAAGAATTGTTCCACGTCGGAATCTGAATCCTCACTAAGGACAATAGGGTCTCGCTCAGCAGAGGGTTTAGGCTTGTTTCTATCCATTCTCGAAATGAGACGGGAATTCCTTTTTCCTTTGGCATTAGCAGTAAAGTTTTCCTTGGGATTTTTGCTCATAGGTTTCTTTGTAGGCTCGGACTTGTCAATTCCAATGTCTGGTAAGTCAACCTTAGGGTTGGTCGAGGGTTTAGGTAGTAGGACATGGAAGGGCACAGGCGGCTCGGCCTTGGCTTCACTCACCATAGGTTTTTCAACCTGGACAGGGTCTAAATCCTCAAAACCATTACGAGCGATGAAAGCTCTCCAACTATCACCATGCAAACTAAAATGATAATCAATGATGATCTTAATAAGCCCATGGTGGAACAGGCTACTATCAGCCTTCTGCCTTTTAAATCTTTTTGACATCTTATATAAGCTGCGTTGAAAGTAGAAAGGCATGTTTAAAGGATACCTTATAAAAATCATCAGCAAACGTAGGTGGTAGAGAAACACAAGTCCGTATCGACCTTCACAGGTCACGAATTGCTTGACTACCATCAAAGTATCATGCCACCGTGGTTTAAGTGCAGATATGGGCATACCTCTGTCACAAGAGGTGACTTTGCGCGAGAGAAACAACAATGTCCATGGCACTTCCTCGACCTTACAATTCTTAAACCAACGCTGTCCCGAGGCAGGTAACCCTGTAGCAGAACTAATAAACTGCTCATCGATATCCAACTGTATGTCACCCACCTTGGCTCTACAACCATTGAAAGTCATGGAAAACTGTCATGCTACACAGAGATTAAAACCCTCAAACCATTTCACGAAGGTGAGCCATCCATTTTCCTCCAGGTCTTTGCGGGCATTGTCAAACATTAACATGGCTTGGTTTCCATTTGGCTCGATTCGCGTGACTGGTGCCATGGAGTCGAGCACATGGTAAGCCGAGGGTTTGGATCACAACCACACAAGAGTAGAGTGCACGAAGGTTTCCTGAGCTAACAGAGGTAAACGGTGAAAAGGGATAGGCATAAATGCCATCATGCGAAGGTGGTGGAGCTTATCTCTGCCATGCAAAATAGTAATTTCCATAGTACAACCGCCAATTTACATAGTAGTTCAACCCATTATAGCATAGTTCAACAGTCATATCACTTGGCTGACTAATGAATCAAATGACAAGTGTATAAACCAACGCGCAAAATCAACGTTATACCAAAGTTTTTAACCACCAACATTCAAATTGAAATCAATACCAAACTCAACTATGCGCCAACGTATCAGCTCATATAATCAATAGTTTAACCAACGTGTCAATGGGTATTCATATAATCAACCAACCAATAATTATGAAAAAATAAACATAGGTATTATATTAAAAAGATATATATGAGAGATTTAATCATAAACCCTATGTATTTTCATGGAACCAATGATCAAGTAGGTCAAATAAATTGCAAATTCAAATGCCAATGCAATACACACAATCAATACAAGAATGTTCAATGAGTACAATTCGAAAGTTTTTCCATCTACATAACGATAAGTGCAATGTAAGCGCAATAGGCATATTGACAAGAAAGACAACGACAGTCCAAATAGTGATTTTTAATGCTACTTCGAAAAACTAAGTTTTCACGCTTACAGTCGTGAAAACAAAACTAAGATAAATGTGCAAATGTCGCAAAGAATAAAAATGTCGTCTATTTAAAAATGTGACGAAAAATTGATGTTTGCAAAACATTGGTGTAGGCAGCTTATAAGACAATGGAAAAAAAAAGTGAAATGGCTGCCAACACAAAGCCAGATCATATCGGCCATCAACGGAAAAGAGAACCAAACACAGAGATGATATAGCAAATGTGAAGCTAATCCCATCCATATTGCCCGATTACATCCCGCCTCTAGCCGGCACGGTGAGTCGAGATAGCGTGCCAAGAGATTTTGAGTACTCCATGATTACTTCGTACCTCTGGAAGGGGATACGTACAGTTCGAGCATAGTAGGACAAGATCACAGCGTTGAAGTTTAGTGACTTCAACCTCATAAATCACAAGAACTATAGAATGCTTTCCTCGTACAAATACCTGACTAGGAAAAAGGGGAAGAACTCAAAGATAATTCCCCAACGGTGGACGATGAACCTCATGCAGTCCACCTTGTTAAATGTCATGAAAATCCCACACTTCATAAGGCACCGGGAAGTCAACGCATGTGTCAAGATATTTCTTTCATGTTACCATGGTGGCTACCTATGGGTAGACCCCATATTATAGTCGATCCAACGATGATCCATAGGATCACCGAATTAAGTATGCAAGGACCCGACCCACAAGAGTTCTATCCAGGAAAATCCACAGATCGCACACTAGCACAGAAGATCAAGGATACATTCAACGATGTTGAAAAGGGGACGTGAGGCTACAAGGTAGACTCCATCCAGGATGGCACAGTGCACCTAGCCTACCATATAATATCCATAAATTTAGTAAGGAAGAACATACCTACGTAGGTCACAGGCTTTGTCATTGACCTCACAGGGAATTGCGTGGAAGGCCTGCAGATGAGCTGGGTGAAGTACCTAGTTAATCAGCTGTAACTAGATTTCCGCGAAGCATAGGATTAGGGATATGAGTTTCAATTTATTTGGATCCTAATCCTCATTGCCTTTGTTTCCTGGGATATGATGGAAGGTGCGACCTTCTCGGATATCGAAGTGTTCGAGCCGTTTGTCGCGAAGTTCACTACACTTTGGTACTCGAGTGATATGAACAAACAATGTCAGTCGAATGTTGTTTTTCATACATATTACCTTCAGCTGAAGAGAGCCATCAAATCTGAACCTCACATGACTCAAAACATCCTACAGAGGTTCCTACCCCTAATGAAAATTTGCACAGATCGACACTTCATCTACATTACAGCGCGAGCCGATGAACATAAGGAGCAACTTCAGTCGTACTATAAACTCGTGGAAGAAGACCTGGAGGAGATCACTAAGGACTGGTCAACAAACCTCCTTATTCCCGCAGAATATGCAGAGATGTCCAACCCTGACATCCTAGAGACCACACATAAAGAACATGATACACCCAAACCCAGCAGAATGAATAAGACCGAAGAGTTCCAAGATTTAAGCAGCACCTCAGGCAAGACTCCTTCAGTATCACCTGACTGGGGGGGTGATGACAAAGTAGAAAAGATAAATGAAAAGGAGATGAATAGTAGCAAGGTGAAGTAACACCACCTAGAGATGAGACCGATCCCTTGAAGAAGAGGAAGGTTTCTCCCCTGAAGCCTTCTTCCCGGAAGAAATCCATAGTCACCGTGACCAAGATGAATACTGTGCTTCCTGCCGATGATTTTGACTTCATCATCGCAGCTCTAAATGACACTTCGCTGGAAATAGTGGAGAAACAGGAAGCCAAGCAGGAGGAAATGTACGATAGAATTGAGGTCAAACTTTGACAGGTACAACAAGACCTTCAGTCTAGTCGCGTAGTGTCCACTACGCCCCTTCCATCAGGAGAATCAGAGTTGGGAGATGATCCATCCCAACTCCATTGACTAGCTGATGCGGTCGAAGCTCACGTTCATCATGCACAAGAAGAAATAGAACAAGCCATCTATTCCTTGAAGCAATGCAAGGTGTAATTGTAGAACAACGTCGAGTTGCAGAACAGGAGAAGGTTGCTCTCTAGGAAAAGTTTGAAGAAAAGAAAGAACAAAAGCAACAAGAGAAAAAATAGTTTCTCGCAGAGAAACTCGAAGTGAAGGAAGCAGTAAACAAATCACTCCTCTCTGTGATAGGCTTAGAGCCACAAGCAAAAGACCGAGTCATGCATCAAGTAGAGCATCTCACAGAAGCTATCCAACAGTTACAACAATGAATAGCATACTTAGAGATTTGCACAGTTCCCAACACCCTGCAGGATGTGAGGGACCAAAGAGAAGCAACTGCTCGAAGCCAAGTTGAGAGAATAAAGGGAATTTCCATGGAATTTAAGAAACTCACTCATCGCATTTCCCAAACCTATGATAAATTCACAGAGAATCCATAACTGTGGGCACTGGATTCACAACTCCAAGAGGCAAAGTATAAAGAAAAAATGATACAAGTGCAGTTGAAGCCCCTGTCAGTTGTGGAAAGAATGAAGCGATCCCAGGAGTAGCACACTGCCAACAGTAGGTCCACACTATCCATAGAAAATTCATGGAAGTGACTCAGAGGCTCCAACCTGTATAGGATAAGGCTTACCGAATGTTCACCAAGATCAAAGTCCGAGGAGAAGAACTGGAGTAAGTCATCACTGCAGCTGAATAGTGCCTAGAAGGACCTGTCAACAAAGCAGTCATACAAGATTTTGCTGAACAGGAGGTCGTGGCACAACAACATGTCGAAGCATCTTGAGCCAAACTCAAGGCTATTGAAGTAGAACTAGTCTGATCAGAGTGACTTGGGACAAGTCACAGGTGAGTGTTGGGGGCCTGTTAGACCTTGGCCAAGTTTGAGGATCCTTGGTCATGTTTGACCTATTTTTGGGACTTCGATAGGCTGTCAAAGGTGGAGCACAATACGAATCAGAGATCATGGGATCTCGGCCCCTTTTAGGGCCCTTTTTGGGATTCGGGATTATGTAACGAGTATGGGAATGTCGACTGATGGGTTTACCCATGCTTAGGCCTATTTTGTATGTATAAATAGATGCTAAGGTGATGTAGTGAGTATGAATGGCTAAGTGCTAGAGTTGGATCTATGTTATCAAGAGTTGTAAGTGCTTTGTGTGTACTATGTGAGGCTTGCAAGGCTAGTGCAAATAACTGTAAGAGACTGTGTGAAGGCTTGGTGCTACACCCTAGAGAGAAGAAGGAGGATCTGGTGGAGTGCACATAGATCTCATGTATTCTATGGAGTATAACTTGGATGTTATGTGCCTGTAAGAAGCTTGAACAAAGATAATAAAGAAGAGAAGAGTTGGTGGACGTAGCCACAGGGAGGGGGTGAACCACGTACATGTTGTGTTGATATGCTTTGTGTGATGTATTGATATGTTTATGCATTTACTTGCTAGTTCTTTAATATAGATGAATGACAGATAGATATTTTGATGCTTAGTGCTTAATAATATGGATGGATGTTAGATATAACTTATGTACTTATGCTTAGTGCTTAAATACCTTAGATCTAAATAATTATGGTGATACTCTGAATTAGGGTTTAACTATGCTGTAAGTAAGACTGAATACTGATGAATGTTAACTGTTGAGTGCTTTGTTAAGTGTTAGAATCACAGATCTGTGTCCCAGCTAAGGTTGCATATATATGAGTCATGCAACCACCCCTACCTCTACCTCGGGTGAGAATTCATTTGCTTCGCAGGTGTTGCCGAAAGGGCTGGTAGTTAGGGTTTTGTTGGTGCACTGTTGTAGCATTGAACCCTGGTTCTGCCCCTGTTCCAACAGGCCTATGTGTCCACCGTGTTGTCTCGAAATTTTCTTACCAACTGTTGGTGGTTGATTCCAGTCTCCCTGTGTTGGTTCCATAGAGCAAACCCTTGATTATTCAAAGCCCATTGTTAATAAATGGAGCGAGTTATATCCTATCAGGTATATTGTTGACTGTTGTGAGTTGGTGGAGTATCGTCAACAATGGTTGATTGTTGGCTCGTCTCTATTAATAGCGTTGACAATGGTTTTGATTATTTGGTATCTAGTCACTACATTATTTATTATAACAGTCGAATCGATAGCTTAGCATGGTTAATTGGTTGATTAGAGAAATGAAGTGGTAACACAATCAATGCTTCTTGTGTTGTTACAATTGGATTGTTAACCCAACATTATCTTATGGTTGATTAATCACAATGATGCTTCTCGCGTTATGTGTTGGTCTGTATGGGATTCCTACAACATGGTATAAGTTGAATAAATGATTGTTATTATTGTGTGTTTTGATTTCCAATCAGGAGTATTGCAATTTAAAAATCATGATAGTTGTGACTTAGCTATCTGTTGTGTGTGTTTTATTGATATCGTGCTTCGTATCATAGATAGGCACGGGTTTTACAATAGTATGGTTCCATTACAATTTAAATGTTAAATTGATTAGAGGAATGGAATCAAGCACCTTTTTACAAGAACTTATCTTTGTGTTTGTTTTGAAGAATTAATTTGTGAACAGTGGTTGATGGTTTAGATGTTGAACATAGTCAATAAAAATGATTGTGTTCAGTGGGAATATTTTAAATGTTCAAAAGACGAAGTAAGAGTAAACATAATTCTTTTACTGGTTGTTTTGGAAAGAATATTGCTTTTAGTATGATGACATTGTGATTAATTAAAACTATTAGGGATTTAAATGTGAACAATGAGCAAGTTTAACACACAGTAATGGTTAAATTACATACAATGATTGTTCAATTGATCACAACAATTGTTTGGTTAGTGTTGAATCGTTTGAATTAAATAAAGAATTGTTTGATGGGTTACTTAATTGATTTTATTAACAATATCCTCTCCTTTCCCCTACCATTATTTTTCTTTTTGCTAATTACAATCCCATCACCTTCCCATATTCATTATTCACTCCTTGTTCCTAAAATTTGATTATAGTTAAGAGGAACTATGTATTGTAACAGTTTGAAATCACAGTTTCTTGGATGGACTACAATGATATGTTCTTTGGTTTACATTACAATTGATTTTTTGTTTTCTATGAGCAGTAACCATGTTCTTTTTCCCCTCATTTTAACATTTTTTGCTCAATACAAACCCCTCGCATATCCAAAAACCTTTGTTCACCCCCCTCTCCTTGACAATGGTTAAACAATTTGTATGGACTGGATTTCATGAGTATGATATGTTGTTGAGCCAACATTTATTTCATATTTTAAATGAGTTGTCATGTATGGTTGTTAAAGAAACTATTTTCTAATCAATCATGCATACATGAATGAGATTTTTAAGACAAGTAGCCATGGAAGAGGTAATTGGAACAGGGGCACTAGAAGGCCAAGATTCTCCATTCACTTTGATGTTGACTCGTAGGAGTTAGGCCATCTATTTCAGGTTGGGTTTTTCAATTGGATTGGGCAAGGAGTGGTCCAACCTAGGCCTGAAAGGCCTCCATTCCAAGCTCCACAGGACCCTAGTGTCCTCGTGCATCCTCATGTCTCACTATAGCCTGAAGTTCCCAAAAATGATGGATGACAGGAGATTGTCCACCGGGAATTCTTCCAACATCGTGGCTGGTCCAATTTGTCTCTACCTACCCCCCCCCCGTATATCATTCAGATTTTCCAAGATTCCCCTGTCCGCTCACCAGTTCAGTCTTCCCATGCGAGTAAAATTTTGAAACCGAGGCCCACAATGCCCTTGACAAAGGAAAATCTATTAATGCCCCTTCCTCATCCTCCAATGGCTCTGATAAATCTGTGTCCTCACGAATGCATTTGAGGGACGATTTCTCTCATGTGATCAGCGAGATTAGGCCTAAAGGATTATCATAGCCAAAGGAAAATTCAGAGAGATCAAAATGTGATAGCAACAACAAGGGAAGGATTAAATCTGAGAGTGGGAAATATGGCTTTTAAGTTTTATTTTATTTATTGTTGATGACAGTTCACTTCAGAAATTTTGGACAGCATGCTATTTTTGGATATATGAGTAATATATTTTGAAAATAATTTCAAATATCATTGAGATAATTGTCAAATATGAATGTGATGATGGGAGTCACAAGGAGGGATGTTTTTTTCAATTAACTAGTTGTGTTATGATTGTTAAAAGCTAAAGGGAGTCACAAGGGGTCCCACCTACTAGTTATTATTTATTTAAAAACCCTTATTACGATTTATTACTTTCCCCCCTAACTAAAACGTTGGTTGAGGTTTTAGTTAATTTAACTAATGAAGTAGTCCAACTATGTCAACCAATTATAATTTTCTTAAAGGAAAAAGGAAAGGGAGGAAGAAGAGGATGATAGAAGGAGAAGCATACTAAGGTTTTCTCTTGAGTTTTGTTGAGACAATTTATTTTTCATTCATTTCTTAATTCATTAGAAGCCTAATTCTTTTTTATGATAGAATGGTCTTATTATAGACAACAAGATTCACAGCTGAATCACATCATTCAGACACTTGTTTTTCAGAGGTGTTGATCATCTTTGATAGTCTGTGTAGACTTGTCTATTTGTAAATTAGTTTTCATGACTGACAAAGGCTATTGTGCAAAGTCTAGTGGGTAGAAATATGTGGCAAGTTGATCCATCTTTTCAAGTTTAGTTTTTTATTTTCTGTCAGAAGTCCTTTTGTATGTTTCATCTGGGACGTCTAAGTTTGACTTTGGTCCAAAACTTTCTCAGGAAAGTTTTGTAAAGAGAACGATTCTTTGATGAATTGGAATGAAATAAAGGATTTCTTTATGTCTCATATGTGTTTATTATTGACTTGGTGTCTTTACTTCTGTCTCTATATTTATTTCAGCATTTGATATATTCAGAAAATTACATAAAAATGAGTTTTTCGGCAAGCTTTTAATTATAAAAAAACAACCTAAGCACTTGTAAATACTACTTGTGAATTAGGATATCAGTTTTGATGGCTATTAACATAGGGTGATATTCCCGTCTATCTTTCTTTAGCCAAGAAGGATCAGAAAATGTTTGAGTAAGATCATTTCATATATTTTCCTCAACATTTATTTGGCGACCATACTGGGGAGATATTCAATATCACTCTGGTTAATGTTTATGCTTGATTAGCATCGAATACATCTATTTTTCTGATATTGATTCTTTGATTGTTTTATTTCTTAATGACTATGCCTGTTGCAAGGCAGCCCAATATTGAGCCTGATCTTCAAGATCAAATTAGCATTGCTTTGAATTTGTTCAACACCATTTTAGGCACTTCCAATACTCGTTTTGAGCTTAATCATTCATGGGCAACAATTAAACGAGATATTAGTTCCCAAGAACATTGGGAAGCTAGACGTAGACAACCTAGAAATCAGCATTAACTGTCTTGTTCCTTCATTTTTTGCCTTACTTTCATGTCCTTAGAATCTCATGTTTCTAGAAGAAGAAGAGGCTTATGATCTGAAATTAATCCTATTTCTAAAATAGGAAGGATGAACATTGTGTTGTCAACCCAACAAAGTTCTCTAAGGAGAAATTTGTCTGATTCATCCAATTTTTATTTTTCTCCCTCATCTATCATCCACAAGATGGCATCTAGTGGTGGCTATGGTGGCACTGGAAGTCATTCTTCCTCTCATTATTCATATTCGTTAGTGATTGGTATCTTATATAGCCACCATATCCCTATCCAATCTACCACAAACCCTACCAAATTAATTAAAAAGTATGGTCTTTTTCAGTTTCAAGAAGACACACAACCACACTATGGCATGTGTCATCTCCTCTTAACCTAGAACCTGTTACTCGTACACTTCCTAAATTCAAATAGCATCTCCCTAGGTTTTTGGGAAATAACACGGTCACTACAAATGAACACCTAGTGGAATTTTCTAATGCCTGTAACAATATAGGATCCAATGACAATGATACTTGCATGCGCTTGTTTTTCAATTCCTTAGAAGGAAAGGCTGCGGTCGATTTCTTTGACCTCCCTCCTAAGATTTTATCCACTTGGAAGGAGTTAGTTTATTGGTTCAAATCCACCTATGGGAAATCCAAAATCCCAGCTGAGAAGTTACGAGACTACAATAACATCACCTATAAGGATGGTGAGACCATCAAGTCCTTCAACTTGCATTTCACTAAGCTATACAATCAAATCCCTTAACTCGTTTAACCTAAGAACCAAGCCACTTCCATGCATTATTACAATGCATTACCTTCTCCCTATCATCATAGGCTTGAGGAAAAAGCCATTGATAATCTCGGTTCCACTCTGTATACTTTTTTATAGTATGAAGAACAACTCGAAAGAACAGGTCTTCCCCAGGGAGAATCAGTTAAATAGACATACATGTCTGCCCTCTTACAACTAGTACAAGATATGAATAATCGTATGATAGAGTATGAGCGAAAAGGAAATGTCTCCCCTCTAACCCTTTGATCTTCATCCTCTTCTGCACCTCCCTTTAGAAACCCAATTGAAAATCATTTTCAGCCTAAAGTTATCTTTCCTCAAAGTTGGTGTAAATTTTGTGAGGAACACCACGAGGAAGCCACATGTGAGGTAAGGAAGAGGGCCAGAGATAAGATCTTTGGTAAAAGACCATAAACTACCATCATTGTCCTAGATTTTGCAGAGCCATAAGATGTCATGATCATCAATACTAGGAACAAATCCTATGCTCCCAAAGGCAAATTTGATCCTCCCCACAATTCTTCTAGCCCGAGCTCATCATCACCAGCTGCTACTATTCAGGTTCTTAAAGTTCCTAACAATCAAGGAATTACCTCCCCTCTCCCCTCTACCAAATATAATATTATGAATCAATTAGCCAACATCAAAGCAGATGCAACCCTTCTGGACATGGTTATCATCCCTGAACAAGAGAGGCATCTAAAACAATTCATGGAAGGAAAATATTTTTTTGTAACCAACCTCTCTGAAGAGGTAAATGAAGAGGATTCATCTGTAAATAAAGTAGGTGTACATAACTTTAGATACCCTATAAAAAAATCCCCCTTTTTATATTTTTATAAAGATTATGGATAAGATTTCCCATTGTTACCTCATTGATGGCGATTCGGGCCCGAGTGTGATGTTGAAGATTATTATGGAAGGGATAGGTTTGTCTTGTACAAATGAAAATGCCAGAAGCATGCTCTCCTATAATATTCTAAAACAAATGACCATAGGCAATATCAAAGATGTGACCTTAGTTTTGTGTGCACACCCTGAAATAAGGACAACCCTTAGCATTTAGGTAATTGACATGCTAGTAAGAAATTACTCAATCATCGTGGGAAGAGATTGGCAAACATTAATGGGTGAATAGCTCTCACTCAACATGACACATTTATTCGTTCCTCGGAATGGTAAAAATAGTATATTCCTTTGAGAGGGAAGGATTTCACCTTACATAGAGAGTATCCCACAACCTAATGTAAACTATATCAAATAAGACCTATGAGTGTATTCCATATTTTCAGAGGAGGATAACATTCCCTTGGAACAAGTTGATTTAGATGATGGTATGTGGCACATGCACTTCAATGGCTCATGTTCTAATGAAGGTAACGAAGCTGGCATTATCCTGATTTCTCCTGTAGGAAAAATAAATAACTTTTCTTATAGGTTGGGGTTTGCTTGCACAAACAATATCACTGAATTCAAAGCTTTATTAATAGGCATTGAAAACACCTATAATCTTGGTTGTGATCACCTTTCAGTTTTGGGGGATTCCGATATTGTTGTGAACCTTGTACATAAGATTTACTCTCCTAGCAACAAGTTGATGAAACGATACACCCAAACTGTTTGGGCACTTGTCTCGAACCTATTGTCTTTCAACATCGCTCATGTGAAGAGGGAATTGAAATCAATGGCTGATTGATTAGTTGTTTTTGCAACCTCTCCTATTCGGTAACTTCTGACACATAGACTCGATTGTACTTTTGAATCTCTATATCATCCACATATCCTCGACAATATAGAATCTTGGCAGGTCTTCCCTAACAATGAGAGCATTTATGATTTCATTCAAAATGAACCTTTTGAGCCCAAGTAAATCATATACATAGAAGATAACAAGATTCCTAAAGGCTTGACTCCTCTAGAGAGTTCATTTTCATCGAGTGATGTAGGAAATAAAGAGAAACATAAGGAGGAGGAGTCAAAAGGGAAGGTGGGTGAAACCATCTCCTTGAACATTGGGACATCCAAGTCTCCCAAGAATGTTAAAATAGGTGCCCAATGTTCCGATGAAGAGAAAACAAAGTTTTCCAAGCTACTTGGTGAATTCAAAATGTTTTTTCTTGGTCTTATGAGGATCTTCGTGGTTTTGATATTGGTCTTATACAACATGCTATCCCCATCAAGGAAGGCATGAAACCAGTTAGGCAAAAACAAAGACCTGTCAAACCCGCATGAGAAGCAACTATTCGAGGGGAGTTGGAAAAATCCTTGAAGGCTAGAATCGCCTTCCCGGTCAAGTACCCTGAATGGGTTTCCAAATTGGTACCTGTTCCAAAGGTCACTGATAATATTAGCTTCTGCATTAATTTTTCACATTCAATCAGGATATTATGAAAAATCCCTTCCCTCCCCCTAATATGGAAATTATTTTGCAACAAGTTGTAAGGTCACAAATGAGGCCCTTACTTGACAGCTTTTTGGGTTACAATGAAATCAAGGTAAAAGGGGCAGATGCTTACAAACCCACCTTTATCACTGATTGGGGTATCATGACTCATGAATGTATGATTTCTAGCTTATATGATGCAAGTACCACTTTTAAAGGATCTATGCAAATAACTTTCAACGATTTGATTAGTAAGATTAAGCATGTTTACCTTGATGATCTAATCATATACTTTGAGGAACTCTCAGTTGTCTCAAAGTTTCAAAAACTATGGCTAGGTCCTTTCAAAATCGCTTTTGTCCTAGGTACTAAATCTTACATCCTAAAATATTTACAGGAGTGATTATTCTCATACAACACTAACGGTTCCCACTTAAAAAATTATGTGGAAACAACTTGAAAATTTTTAACGCTGTTTGGATTTTTTGTATATTAGTAGTCTAGCTCTGCTTTCATTTTTTTCACTATTTTCATTTCTTCTTTACGGTAGTTTGATTTCTGCTTTCTGTTTTTAACAATTTCCCGTTGCTTTTACATTTCTATCATTTTATTTCTATTGTTTTAAAACTTTGCAATTATAATTCTGCCATGCTTTTTATTGCTTTTTCGTCTTTTAGTTGATTTTGGTCAAGAATAAGATGTTGGATCAGTCCTACCATAGTGACACTCCTGCAAGATATTGTTAGTCAAATAACAATCAAGCTTACACAACTATTATGATGTTCCCCCTGAAAGCAATTGAATTTGTTATCTGCTTTCACTGTTGTCTTATAAAGAAATTGGTTATCTCCCGCTTTTGCTTTCCATTTCTTCATCCATTTGAAAATTTAAAAGAGAAAGTCCATAATTTTTCTCCTTGAAGTAAAGCATAGATTCTAGCTGAATGATTATGGATACAAGGATAAACCCCCTGATACTTAACAATTTTCATGATTTACTCCCAAATTCCCGGTCATTTTTCCATTAAATCCACTCACTTCCCCATGTTGCATAATCTTCCTAGTTATATCTTATTGATCTTTTGTTCTCGCTCTACGAAACCATGAGTTATGAGTTATAAATCTGTTGAAAACAAATTTTCCTGTGGATTCGCCAGTTTGTTGACAATAAAAATTGCAACGAAGATTTCGCCCGCAAAGTATTGCTAAAGCCTATTATTATAATCTAACAATATATATAATACTAATAGGTGGGACCCCCTTGTATATTGGAGGATCAAATCTGGTTCTTATTTGATGTTATGATGTTGTTCGACACTGCTTACATGTTTGAGCATGATTGATGTTCAAATGTTGGTTCTATTCACAACAAATGGATGATGGATAATGCATGTTATGTGTTGGTTCTGTTGCTCTAGGATTTAATTTCATGTCATGATGGCTTATGCTATCCATTGTTACCTTTGCTATTTTCTCCTTGATTCATTACTTGTGACACCTGCACAAGATACATGTTAGTAACAAAAAATAAGAGCAATTGAAAAGAAATAAAAACAATATGGGAAAAATCCAAAAGGAAGAAACTAAAGGAGCGATCCTATACTATGCTATGCTACATTATATACAAATGAAATTAAATGGATTATTTTTAGTCCTAGCTAATGAAGTTAGTGGCTATGCGATGTATTGAGTTATATGAAGGCACATTCGATATGGATATTAGTTGGTTATGATGGATATTATGCCAAGGGGCTTGCTTTGAGGTTGATTTCTATTTCATGGCTCTGTTTTTATATCAGCATTACTCGGTTTGATTGGGGAAAACTATGAGGGTTATGCCCTGCATGTTCTCGGTGTTATTTATTGGCCCGTGAGGAACCTCTTCTCCTCTGTTCATAATCCCTCATAACTAGTGAACTGTCACCTTGTCTTACAAAGCTATTGGTGATATGGCATGTGTGTCCACCGTGTTGTCTTGAAATTTTCTCACCGGTTGTTGGTGGTCAATTACAGTCTTCCTGTGTTGGTTCCATAGAGAAAACCCTTGATTATTCAAAGCTCATTTTTAATAAATGGAGCCAAGTATATCCTATCGGGTATATTGTTGACTGTTGTGAGTTGGTGGAGTATAGTTGACAATAGTTGATTGTTGGCTCGTCTTTATTAATAGCATTGACAACGGTTTTGATTATTTGGTATCTAGTCACTACATTATTTATTATAACATTCGAATCGATATCTTAGCATGGTTAATTGGTTGATTCGATGAATGAAGTGGGCACACAGTCGTTGCCTCTTGTGTTGTTACAATTGGATTTTTAACCCAACATTATCTTATGGTTACTTAACTCAGATCGATGCTTCTCGCATTATGTGTTGGTCTGTGTGGGCTTCCTACAACATGGTATAAGTTGAATAAATGATTTCTATTAATGTTTGTTTTGATTGCCAATCAGGAGTATTGCAATTTAAAAATCGTGATAGTTGTGACTTGGCTATCTATTGTGTATGTTTTATGGATATTGTGCTTCGTATCAGAGATGGGCACGGGTTTTATAACTGTATGGTTCCATTACAATTTAAATGTTAAATTTATTAGAGGAATGGAATTGGGCACGATTTTAAAAGAACTTGTGTTTGTGTTTGTTTTGAAGAATTAATTTGTGGATAGTGGTTGATGGTTTAGATGTTGAATAGAGTCAATACAAATGACTGTGTGTTCATTGGGAATATTTTAAATGTTCAAAAGAAGAAGTAAGAGTAAACAAAATTCTTTTACAGGTTGTTTTGGAAAGCATATTATTTTCAGTATGATGACATTGTGATTAATTAAAAGTGTTAGGGATTTAAATGTGAAAAATGAGCAAGTTTAACACGCAGTAATGGTTAAATTACACACAGTGATTGTTCAATTGATCACAACAATTTTTTGGTTAGTGTTGAAGCGTTTTCATTACATACATATTTTTTTGATAGATTACTTAATTGATTTTATGAACAATATCTTCTCCTTTCTTCTACCATTATTTCACTTTTCGCTAATTACAATCCCCTCACCTTCCCATATTCATTATTCGCTCCATGTTCCTAAAATTTAATTATAGTTAAGAGGAACTCTGTATTGTAACAGTTCGAAATCACAGTTTCTTGGATGGACTACAGTGATATGTTCTTTGGTTTACATTACAATTGATTGTTTGTTGTCTATGAGCAGTAACCATGTTCTTTTCCCCCTCATTTAAACATTTTTCAGTCAATACAAACCCCTTGCATATCCCAGAACCTTTGTTCACCCCCTTCTCATTGACAACATTTAAACAATTTGTATGGATTGGATTGCATGAGTCTGATATATTGTTGAGCCAAAATGTATTTCATATTTTGAAAGAGTTGTCATGTATGGTTGTTAAAGAAACTATTTGCTAATCAATCATGCATACAGGAATGATATTTTTCAACTGAGGTATCCATGACAGAGGTAACCGAGGAAGAGGTAATTGGAACAAGGGCCCTAGAAGGCCAAGATTCTCCATTCACTTTGATGCTGACTCGCAGGAGTTAGGCCAGGTATTTCAAGCTGGGTTTTTCAATTGGATTGGGAAATGAGTGGTCCAAACTAGGCCTGAAAGGCCTCCCTTGCAAGCTCCACAAGACACTAGTGTCCCCGTGCATCGTCATGTCTCACTATAGCCTGAAGTTCCCGAAAATGATGGATGGCAAGAGATTGTCCACCCGACAGTCTCCCAACATCGTGGCTGGACCAATTTGTCTCCACCTGCCCCCCCACCTATCAATCAGATTGTCCAAGTTGCCCCTGTCCACTCACCATTTTAGTCTTCCCATGCGAGTAAAAGGTTGAAAATTGAGGCCGACCATGCCCATGACAAAGGAAAATCCATTGTTTCCCCTTCCTCACCCTCCAATGTCTCTGATAAATCCGTTTCCTCTCGGATGCATTTGAGGGACGATTGCTCTCATGTGATCAGTGATATTAGGCCTAAAGGCTCAGCACAGCCAAAGGAAAATTCAGAGATATCAAAAGGTGATAGCAACAACAAGAGAAGGATTGCATCTTAGAGTGGGAAATATGGATTTTAAGTTTTATTTTATTTATTGTTGATGACAGTTGAGTTCAGAAATTTTGGACACCATGCTATTTTTGGATATATGAGTAATATATTTTGAAAATAATTTCAAATATCATTGAGATAATTGTCAAATATGAATGTGATGATGGGAGTCACAAGGATGTAATTCATTGATATTTTTGGTAATGCACCCTTACACCTTTGATTATATTTTCGTTGATATTTCTTTTAATTCACCCCACACAACTATATGGACGGAATGTACGGATGTGACATATGGATGATTTGGCAATTTTGATGGTTGAATGATAAAATGATAAAAATTGGTGGTTTAATTAGTACGAGTGGATTTGGATACAAAGACTCACGGACTCTGTGGATGTTGACAAGAAATCGTATCACTGACTAACGACAATAGTTCCGTAGTGTAACCTCACATATTTATGAACTTGTATATTGTTCTGATTGTCCAATTTTCGATGGTGGTTATGCACGCACTGTAATTCCACCTGCGCAATAATTATGGGGGAAAGGTGGTAGGGATAGGTCAGGGTTTTCGGAAGGGAGAGGTTAGGAGTTACGGGAATGTGGGGAGGGCTACAAGAGAGGTTACGGGAGTGTGGGAAATGGGAGCAGGGGAGCGGGGGTGAGTGGGGAGGGTTTCAGGTCTGGAATGGAAGGGGGAATCCGCAAGAGTGGTCTGTGGAAATGGGAGAGTCACAGGAGTGGAAATGGAGTGGGTAGGGATGGGGAAGGGAGATGCGGGGATCGGGGAAAAGAGAACGAGGGGAAGGAAAAGAGTGAGTGGGCGGATGAGAAAGGGAGGGTTGTGGGGAGGACTGCGGATGGGAAGGGTTTAGGGGTGGGGAAAAAAGGGGATGGGAAATGGGGCGGGAGTGGGGGAAGGGTTCACGGGGTAGGAAGAGTGGAGAATTCAGGGAATGGTGTGAGGGTTTATAGGTGTGTGTCTGAGAGAGGTTTTTTTGAATAATTTTTATTTTAATCTAGCAATAATTTATTTTTTTTAATTTTATATAATTAAAAATTTTTTTTAATTAAATATAATTTAAAGTATTATTATTTTCTTTTTCTTTTTTTCGATAAATTTCTGATTTTTTTTTTAAGCAACAAAATAGCTCTTCCTTCAATAGATACTTGAATTTCTGATTTTTTTTTTTTTTCTTTCTGTAAGCAACAAAATAGCTCTTCCTTCAATAGATACTTGAAATTTTAGTGGTCAAAGACCAGGGGATCAGAGAAACTCTGATGAAGTATGGTTGGCCAAAAGCCAGTTCAGACAAGGTCTGATAAGGAGACTGGCCAAAGGCTGGGATCAGAAAAATGAAGCTCTGATACCAAATGAGATGAACAAAGTTCGCTCACAGAAGAATTATCCAAAATACTTGGAATATAACATAATAATCCATGTAGGAATAATGTATAAAATATGAATAGATAAGATAATATGAGATGATTACAATTGAGAATGAGGGCTCGTTTATATACCCACGTAGGGGTGCCCTTTACCAATAGTCATGTCCTTTGAGACATGACCTTTCATTATTAATAATTATTATTTATTAATTATTATGTTATGAATATCTATGGTATATGTATATTTATGTTCATAACAAGGGATGTTTTGTTTAATTAACTAGTTGTGTTATGATTGTTAAAAGCTAAAGGGAGTCACAAGGGGTCCCACCTACTAGTTATTATTGATTTAAAAACCCTTATTATGATTTATTACTTTTCCCCCTAACTAAAAATTTGGTTGAGTTTTTAGTTAACTTAACTAATGAAGTAGTTCAACTACTTCAACCAATTCTAATTTTCTTAAAGGCAAAAGGAAAGGGAGGAACAAGAGGAGGATATAAGGAGAAGCATACTAAGGTTTTCTCTTGAGTTTTGTTGAGATAATTTAGTTTTCATTCATTCCTTAATTCATTAGAAGCCTAATTATTTTTTATGATAGCAGGATCTTATTGTAGACAACAAGATTCAGGGTTGAATCACATCATTCAAACACTTGTTTTTCAGAGGTGTTG
Source organism: Picea sitchensis (assembly GCA_010110895.2). Lineage (NCBI taxonomy): Eukaryota > Viridiplantae > Streptophyta > Pinopsida > Pinales > Pinaceae > Picea > Picea sitchensis. The sequence goes on from SNQJ01S0021958.1 coordinate 157,333, forward strand.
ATATCTCTTTGATAGTCTGTGTAGACTTGTCTATTTGTGAATTAGTTTTCATGACTGAAAAAGGCTATTGTGAATAATCTAGTGGGCAAAAATCTGTGGCAAGTTGATCCATCTTTTCAAGTTCATTTTTTTATTTTCTGTCAGAAGTCCTTTTGTTTATTTCATCGAGGACATCTAAGTTTGACTTTGGTCTAAAACTTTCTCAGGAAATTTTTCTAAAGAGAACGATTCTTTGATGAATTGGAATGAAATAAAGGTTTTCTTTATGTCTCATATGTGTTGATTATTGACTTGGTGTCTCTACTTCTGTCTCTATATTTATTTCATCATCTGATATATTCAGAAAATTACATAAAAATGAGTTTTTCAGCAAGCTTTTAATTATAAAAAATAGCCTAAGCACTTGTAAATAATACTTGTGAATTAGGATATCAGTTTTGATGGCTATAAACATAGGGTGATATTCCCGTATATATATATTTTTAGCCAAGCAGTATCTGAAAATGTTTGAGTAAGATCATTTCATATATTTTCCTCAACACCCACCTAAATCATATAAGTCTTTATTGTTTTTTAATGAAAAAACACTATTTAAGGCCTTTACCTTTGGACATAAATTTACATCCAAGTAATAATTATATTCTTACCATGTCTTAATAAGACATAAATTAAATATAAAACACATAATTCTTGATTTCATCTTATTAGACGGATTTCTCATGTTAAATACCTTATCCTCTCAACTAGATAGTCAAGGTTTGTGAGACCAAAGTTGTGGTTAATATTTCATTCCAGGACTCCTCCTTATCTATTTTATCATGTTGGATGGAAGTTAAAGGCATTTACCCGTGCTTCCATGGATTATTTATCATTTATTTAATCCTTCCAAGAAGGCCTTAAGGATTTTCCATGAACCGGAGACAATTTACCTCCTAGAACTAATCCACAACTTCAGTATTATAAGGAACAACATTCATTTAATAGAAATTATACATTATTATTTTGAGATGCTATGTGAAGACATTAAAAGACTATTCCTCAATACTAACACATGATATTTATTCATGCAAATGCCTACAAATGCCCAACCATCAATCCGTTCTCACTCCTATTTACAAATAGTCACTTAAAACAACCTTCGAAATAGAGACAATTAGAGGGAAAACATCATAATATATTTCTCACAACTCCCTTCAAAATTTTCAATTAGCCAAGCACATTAAATAACAATTTCACTACTTGAACAGAATATCAAATTCTTCATATAACGAAAAAAATAAATTGCATAGCATCAAGGAACTTATTGTGGAAAATAAAAAACTTTGAAACACTTATATGAAAGTTTAAGATAAATTGGAAATTGTTGATGGGTGAGCCTCTTTCCACCCAAACATACACACAATTATCTTTCTCTATCCTAGGAGTTGACCACCCCCTATCCAGAAGATGGTGTCATGAGGGAAACTCTCACTCAATAGCAAAGTTAAATAAATGAAGACTGTTTTCCTTCATAAATATAAATTAGCAATATATATATCTCTAATTCCACCAAGCAAGCAGGCCTACTCTTGACTCAGGGAGTCACAAAAGCTACCTTGCACATCTAACACGCAAAAATTCATCGCCCCATTTATCAACTTGATTTATAGATTCTTACTTGTTGTTTCTCACCCCAAAACCAGAGAAATTGACTTCTCCTTGTTTTACTATCAACTAGACGTATTTTCTCCTCATTCTCTTCTTCGTTTTGTCCCCCTTCTCCACACTCCAACCTCTCTCTTTTCTTGGATCGATTTTCCCCCAATTTCGAGATCAGATCAAAAGTCTCTACATGGGTACTTTGATTCCCATGCTTCTAAATCAAGGAAGCTATGGTATAGCCACCCCATTATTTCCCCTAATTATGGGGAGTTGGTAGTTCAACTACATGAAATATGTGGAAAATGGGCAATCTAGTTTTTCTTTTTTTTCTTGAATATTAATTTGGCAAGGAAATTTCCTCATCATTTCCCTTTCATGGCATCATCTTTGTGCAAGTGCTCCACCCAATTTATCAAAATGAATTTTACCATTTTAATTATTCATCATAGTACAAACATTAAACATATTATCCATGACTCATGGCAACATTTAAACATATATTTTCATGTTAAACAAAATGGGGTGCTAAATTTTTTAGTAATATATATATATATATATATATATAACTAAAAATACCAAGAATTAAATTACTTTAAAGCGTGTATTCATATATTTATATAGAACTTACAAAAAAGTTGTATTTACACACACATATACCAAGAGGTAGGGTGTAAGAGACATTTAGTGCTCTAACATGAGGACCCCCCAAAAAAATTCAAATTACATTAACTTTAATGCAATTTTGCATCCTTAATTTTTCATTTAATTTTTAAACATGGTATGTATAGTTTGTACCTTTGTTTACTCAAACATATATTATTTCCCATGGGGCTCCATAGGAAAAATAAATTCAATTATTGAAGTATAAGTCTTTCATGATCCATCATAAAAATTACAATATGACCTTGAAAAACCAGCCATCCTCTCCTCGGAGAATAGAGCTTGAAAATTGTTTTACACACCTTTGGCATATCACTTTATGTCAAAATATCAATTTAACCTAGTTTAACTATGTTTTTGAACATAATCTGCAAACAAGGGAGATAGTTGGGGGATGGTTAAATATAGTTGGGGGATGGTTAAATAATATAACATAGGAAATAACACTTAATAAAATGCATGGGCATGTTTAATTTTAAAGAAGCGATAACATGTAATATGTAAAAGGTCATATTTTAGATAGACTCACATTTCTCTTATCTTTATGATTGTTTCCCTAGCCTCACATTTCTCTTATCTTTATGATTGGTTCCTGTTGACGGGCGAAATTGACCGCTTGTCAAATGGAGGGGTGGATCCGGTTTGGGGTTGTCTAAATAACCCAAGCCGTTTGGATTAATCCACACCGATGGGTTTAGTGGCTCCGTTAGCTGATCTAAGTCCTAAGAAAATAAAAAAAATAAGATAAATAAACTAATCTAAGTGAAAAAACAACTACTAAAAACTATATATAAATCTAATATATATATACAGTTTTGCTAATTAATAATATAAAACAATAATTCCACTTATTAAAAGTTTAGTTATCAATGTAATTAAATCTCTATTATATATACAGTATTTACAAAATGCAAATTTTAATCGAAATCTGTAAAATCATATGTGAATTGTCTTATGACAACGAAGCTATTATTTTTATTTTTATAATTTTTATGAAAAAGAAATAAAATGACAACTATCTAAGCTAAGCAATAAAATAACAATCCTAACTGTAAATCTGAACTATAGAGATGAACAGTGAAACGTGTTCAGATTACAAGAAATTTATATATTAACTAAACTAATTAAATAGCACTAACAGACTGACCTATAGTAGCGCTTCCTATTTGTCATGTGCACAATATTCGATTTAGCAGTTTGATGGGGGAAACCCGCACCAGATTTTCCAAAAGATTCTTGTAAACAGGAAGCAGCGACGCTCTTGAATACGAATGAAAAAAAAACGAGAAATATAGCAACAACAATTTTATAGTTTATAGATCATCACATTAAGATAATTCCTACTGCGAAGATATGTACATAACTGCTCATTTAACAAAGAAGATTAACCTTCTGTTCATTAAATTAAAACAGGCTAATTGCTGTGAGTAAAATAAGAAACATCAAATATGGACAATACTTAAATCATATCGCATCAACCTGTAACAAATCTTGATATCTAAAGTAGTCAATGATTTGATTACAAATTGAAATGCACAAAAAAAACTTGAACAAAAGTAAGATGAATTGAAGCTAAAGCCATACAAAAAATCCACTTTCATTCAAGTCTGTATAATCATCAGTCCATAGTCTTTGTTCTCCCAACAGTGATGGGTTCTTTAGAAAAAATAATAAGTATATAAAGGCCACAGGATAAAACCTTCCTTGTGGAAATTATCAAAACTGTTTGCACAAAATATGGGAACAATCTCCCAAATTGCTATTCCTAACTAAGACTAACAACCTAATCCAAAACTGTGTAACAAAAGCATGTTCCAAAAAATGCCATAGTTGAGCCAATTTGCTTTAAAATTCATGTGTACCTGTATATGCACAAAAATAAATGATTTTAGATTGTGTTCATTTGTAAAATCAACAGAAATTCATATTTTATGACTAGATACAGAATCTCTCGATTCTGTAGCTAGTCATTATTTACAAACATAACCATATTGAATCAATTCAATCATAACAGAAATATATGCGATTTATCAAACAAATCCTTTATACTAATTCAAAACAAACAAAATCATTTTAAAATCACTTTTGAAACATCATACCTTGGTTTCAGGGATACGATTTGATCAAGTTATTTTTGAGTTAATAATGACAGTGGCCGCATCTACATTTTTGAAAACGACAGAGCCTGTTGTCTTTTAACTTGCTAACAAACGGCTTGATAAATATTTGGATTAATCAAGGGTTCACAGAAGGCTGAGGCACAAGGCTGGACAGGTGAAAGGGGTTCTGAGACACAGGCCTGGAGAGGTAATAAACGTTCCAACAAATGCACACAGACCAAAACGCACCTTTCAGACACAGAGAAGATCTGAGAGTTGACCTCTAAAGGATGCACCATATCTTTGTAAAGACCCAATTTCAGAGGAAACCGTATGCATAGAAGGTAAAGGGGATAATTTCAGTTCTGGGTTCTCAAGGGTTTGATCTAATTCAAAACCGTTTGCCCAGAATCGCTCACGCAAAAACGTGTCTCTGGGAGGAAATTACGGGGTTAGCCTAAGCAGTCTTCTCTGGCACTATCAAAAAATAACAGAGTCTGTACACCATGGGGTTCAATTCACACTACAGGAGCCATATAAAATAGCACACAGTCAACAGGGTAATCGGCGAGGGTTTGACAGGGTAGACACAACACCAATTTCCCGGAGGTTTTCCCAAAACAAGCAGAGGCAGCCCGAAGTGCAAGGCAGACGTTAATTCTCATGCATGTGAGGATGGTGGAGTAAATTGAAACCATGCAAAACTATCATGTTGGAATGTACAATCGACGGCGCCTTGGTAATAGTTTCATTCAAATCACAATCCAAAGCTTTGTAAACCAAATGTCAAATGGAGTATCACATAATCATTGAAAGCCATAACATGCATAACCAAAACTCGATCCGAATGTTTAAATCGACAATGGCATTTGTATGATTTGAAAGAAACCACTATATCAAACATTTCACCAAGGATTTAATCACAAAGTTAATTCATTCTATGAAACCATTACACCAAGGATTTAATCAAAGACACCAAAAAAATCATTGCATCACGAACTTATAAATCGAAACCATATTAACAAAAATGCAAAGTGAATAAAGGTTTGGTGTTTTGATAAATGTATGACCATTAGTGAGTTAGAGGTGAAAACGTTTATGACCACATGAACAAAAGGATTCATAACAATCCAAATATGATTTTAATGCAATCAACATGACTTCCAACTCAAGGTTTTCACGCTTGCAGTCGTGAAAATGAAAATGAAAGGCAGGTGTGCGAAAGAGAAAGATAATAGTGTCCTTTAAAGAAATGCGAGGAGTATTGAGGGTTCAAAACCCCTTGTGTGGGCAGCTTATAAGGAAAAGATAAGAATTGCAAAATGGCTGCCAACAATGGCAACACACTGGTAGAAGCAGTTATCTCTGCCAAAAGAACAAATCCAGATTAGGATAATGAGAATAACTCTAACTCAAAAACAATCAAAAAATTGTTTAAACATCATCATTAATCATAAAAAATCCCAACTGTTCTTAAAAGATGAAAACTGATAACAGTCTTAATAAAAGCAAGTCATGATATTAAAGATAAAATCTCCAATACTATTGACAGAGCCACTACTGCTAGCAGGCGTCCATAGCCTCGACAGGGTTGCCATTTAACCCACTCTGATATCTGTATCCTGGCAAGAAGTTTCAAATCAGAATAAAGGACATTTTAAGGTCAAGAGATTCCATACTTGCGAATTTTCATATACCCGACATTGCTTCGCTGCCAGCAGACCTGTTCAGTACCCCGACGAAGTTGTCTTGGCGTCATTCATGCATTTACCCGCTGCCAGCAAACCTGTTTAGTATCCTGGCGGGTTTACAACCACTTCCCACAACTCTTTTAATGATTTGTTTGGTTTTTAAAGATATATAATTGAGCGGGGTGACGCTGAAAATTATGATATTTTGGACATATTTTTACAGACCTTGAGAGAATATTTTAACTGTCCTTCATTAAGATTCAGAGATGGTTTGTTTACAAAACCGACCTTCGAAGGCAGGGAGACATCTTCTGAGTTATTCCCTTAAGGAACAGGGACAGCGTAAGAAGAAAATAGATGATCGTGACAGGATTCACTTACAGATTGAAATCAATAAACTTCTTTCAAACAACAGGCTTTCTTCAATATGGCTCTAAATATCAGAAGCATATCATAATTGATGTTTAGACAACTTTTCAACAGTCATTTCAGAGGAAAAAATTTATGTTTTCTTTCTCTGAACAATTCATAATGCAGGTATGTGTATTTCAAAAAGAAAGACTGATAAGCATAAATGGAAACAAAACACACCAACGAAGAAAGATTTGAAAGCAAAGAAATCCAAACAAAAAAAATATGTACAGAAGGTGCATCTGAAAACCTTATGCAACAAATCCCTTGGGAGACTGAAAGAAAGTAGAAAAATCTTGTTTGATGGGAAAGCAGTCTTACTCGTGGTACCTTGGGTTAGGGTTGATTTAGATTTATTTATCTCTTTACTTTCCATTTAAGATTTTCATGACGATACTGCGTTTTTTTTTTGAAAATCAATATTGAACTAAAAGCAAAAAAAAGATCAAGGGGACTTCCCTGACAACAACCATATTATGGTTCTCGTGGTGCGCCCACTTGCGTTCATGACTGCATTATTACAAAGAGAAATAATGAGAAATAAAACTGAAAGGAAAACCTATTCCTAAACCTACCCTAACTATTAAGCAAATTAGGATACTACGTGAAGTCATGTTTCCAATGTAGCCATCGGAGTAACTCTAATCCTGCAATGGAAACAAGATCAAGCATTACTAATAAGAATGGTAACAGAAACATATCACACTTACCTTCATAATCATCATCTAAAAACAAAGTAAGCATGATCTTACCATTCCCTTGAATATTCTTGATGTACGAATCCTCCAGCCATTACGCAATCTTGTCGTGATAAGGGTCATAATGGCATGGGCGAGTGTAAGTAGGTTTTAAAAACTTGTCAGGATTATGAGGAAATGGAATAACCATCAGCCAAGGCTGAAATACCCCATCCTCTTGACAGTTCTCTAAGTGTTCATTAATTTCTTCACATGGAGGATCTAAAAGAAATATGTCACGCCTACTTCCAAGATACTTAGGTAAAAAGAAAGCAAGCTCAACTTTGTCTTTATTATGAAATTTTTTTATATATGAATATTCAAGCCATCCTAAGATCCTGTCACAAAAATGGGGATGCAAACCATGACTTTGATGAAACGAATATATCAATGGGAAACTCATCATAGGAGGATTCGTGCAATCAATTAGATCATTGGTTTGAATGTTTCTTTCGATGAGATTGATCATTTCAAAATGTGAAGCATAAACATTAAGATTCGAGCTAAGCAAAGAACGAATATGAAACTTAGAATGTTTGATCTCCATAATATATAATGCATTGTCTTTTTCAACAATAAACTGTGTAAAATCATCTCGCAACCTATCCTTTTCCCATGTGAGTGATGAAAGTGAACAAGCGTCAAATCCGGTTTTATCAATGTTATGCTCAGAATTAATTTCACCACAATTTAGCATATCGAAAGGATATGATTGTGGCAAAAAAGAGTAGGATGTTGTAGGTAAGGTGTCAAGTCCAACAGAGTCTAGGAAGAGATCAGGATATAAAGAATAAAAGGAATCAGACATAAGCACATGAAAAGAATCTCTTGAATGAACAATGGTATTCTCAAGAGATTTCTCTTCACCTTCTTTAAAACCCTTACTCTGTTTTGGTGATGAATACCTCAACATGATATGATCATATGGATTTAACTTCTGTGTGATAGATAATTCAAAATTTATGTGACAAACATCTAGTCTTTCCTGTGAACAAAGTGCATTTTGAGGACAAAGGTTTAAAGTTTCTTCTTCCAGTTGCGTAACTTCTTCTCTAATCAGTTTCATAGAAGTATTAGAACCTTCAAGATGATTTTTTGTCGCTTAAGTGTTCTTCAATGACCGATTTTAAATATTGATTAGAGCATGAGTTACAAGAATGAGGATATTCACCTTGAGCCAGAAACGAATCTTCTTCCATACTGGTCGTAGACTGAAAATACGGTGATTCAAAGGAAAAACCAATTTGGTTGTCAATAAGAAACTGGTCAATAGATTCTACCTCCCTAGCTTGTTCAACATTATCAGAAGGATTCTTCTCTTCTTGTGAAGAGAATTGTTCTTGCAGATGAGTGATAGGATTTGCAATTAGTTCTTCGTTCGTGCTTGAATATGACTGGATGGGAGGAATGCAAGCATCACAGAAGAGACTTAATGCAAATGACATGTCATCGAGATTAAATTTACAGAGGATATGATAGACTCTTGTCAAAAATTCTTCTAAAGATGAATCATCGTTGATTAGCGAAGTATGAAATTCTTCACATAATTGATCGAAATCATAAATTTCAAAAGCATCTAGAAACTCATCTACAAATTGAAACCAATAAAAAATGTGACATGTTGGAAAGGATTCAAACCAATGTTTAATCCGGCCTCTAAAAGTAAAAGAGAAAAGTCTGCATAAAACTCTTAAATCTGAGATGTCATGTTTGATGCATTTGCACCAAAACTTTTTAAGGTGGTCTTTAGCAGATATATTGCCTCCACCATCAAAGGTGAGTTTGGACAAGCGAGAGACTGTCTCGTTGGGAACATTGGGTAATGAGAAGTTGAAAGCATGTTCCAACACAGTGATTTGGGGAGCCATGGGGGAAATTGAATACATTTAAAATAAAGGCTCCTACAAGGCCATCTTGTCAGTCGGCCCTCCTTCTAGCGCCATTTGTTGACGGGCGAAATTGACCGCTCGTCAACTGGAGGCGTGGATCCGGTCCGGGGTTGTCTAAATAACCCAAGACGTTTGGATTAATCCACTCCGATCGGTTTAGTGGCTCTGTTAGCCGATCTAAATCCTAAGAAAGTAAAAAAAATAAGCTAAAGAAACTAATCTATGTGAAAAAACAGCTACTGCAAACTATATTTAAATCTAATATATATATATATATATATATATATATATATATATATATATATATAGTTTTTCTAATTAATATTATAAAACAATAATTCTACTTATTAAAAGTTCAGTTATCAATGTAATTAAGTCTCTATTATATATACAGTATTTACAAAATACAAATTTTAATCGAAATCTGTAAAATCATATGTGAATTGTCTTATGACAACGAAGCTATTATTTTTTATTTTTATAATTTTTATGAAAAAGAAATAAAATGACATCTATCTAAGATAAGCAATAAAATAACAATCCTAACTGTAAATCTGAACTATAGAGATGAACAGTGAAACGTGTTCATATTACAAGAAATTTATATATTAACTAAACTAATTAAATAGCACTAACAAACTGACCTGTAGTAGCACTTCCTATTTGTCCTGTGCACAGTATTCTATTTAGAAGATTGATGGGGGAAACCCACACTAGATTTTCCAAAAGCTTCTCGTAAACAGGAAGCAGTGACGCTCTTGAATACGAATGACAGAACAAACGAGAAATATAGCAACAATAATTTTATAGTTTACAGATCATCACATTAAGATAAATCCTACTGCGAAGATATGTACATAACTGCTCATTTAACAAAGAAGATTAAACTTCTGTTCATTAAATTAAAACAGGGTAATTGTTGTGAGTAAAATAAGAAACATCAAATATGGACAATACTTAAATCATATCGCATCAACCTGTAACAAATCTTTATATCTAAATTAGTCAATGATTTGATTACAAATTGAAATGCACAAAAAAAACTTGAACAAAAGTAAGATGAATTGAAGCTAAAGCCGTACAAAAAATCCACTTTCATTCAAGTCTGTATAATCATCAGTCCATAGTCTTTGTTCTCCCAACAGTGATGGGTTCTTTACAAAAAATAATAAGTATATAAAGGCCACAAGATAAAACCTTCCTTGTGGAAATTATCAAAACTGTTTGCACAAAATATGGGAACAATCTCCCAAATTGCTATTCCTAACTAAGACTAGCAACCTAATCCAAAAATGTGTAACAAAAGCATGTTCCAAAAAATGCCACAGTTGATCCAATTTTCTTTAAAATTCATGTGTATCTGTAGATGAAGAAAAATAAACGATTTTAGATTGTGTTCATTTGTAAAGGGGCTAATTTCGGTTTTGGGTTTTCAAGGGTTTGATCTAATTCAAAACCGTTTTCCCAAAATCGCTCACGCACAAACATGTCTCTGGGAGGCAATTACGGGGTTAGCCTAAGCAGTCGTCTCTGGCACTATCAAACAATAACAGAGTCTGTACACCATGGGGTTCAATTCACACTACAGGAGCCATAGCAAATAGCACACGGTCAACAGGGTAATCGGCGAGGGTTTGACAGGGTAGACATAGCACCAATTTCCCGGAGGTTTTCCCAAAACAAGCAGAGGCAGCCCGAAGTGCAAGGCAGACGTTAATGCTCATGCGTGTGAGGGTGGTGGAGTAAATTGAAACCATGCAAAACTATCATGTTGGAATGTACAATCGACGGTGTCTTGGTAATAGTTTCATTCAAATCACAATCCAAAGCTTTGTAAACCAAATGTCAAATGGATTATCACATAATCATTGAAAGCCATAACATGCATAACCAAAACTCGACCCGAATGTTTAAATAAACAATGGCATTTGTATGATTTGAAAAAAACCATTATATCGAACATTGCACCAAGGATTTAAACACAAAGTTAATGCATTCTATGAAACCATTGCACCAAGGATTTAATCAAAGACACCCAAAAAATCATTGCATCACGAACTTATAAATCGAAACCATATTAACAAAAATGCAAAGTGAATAAAGGTTTGGTGTTTTGATAAATGTATGACCATTAGTGAGTTAGAGGTGAAACAATTTATGGCCACATGAACAAAAGGATTCATAACAATCCAAAGATGATTTTAATGCAATCAACATGACTTCCAACTCAAGGTTTTCATGCTTGCAGTCGTGAAAATGAAAACGAAAGGCAGTTGTGCGAAAGAGAAAGATAATAGTGTCCTTTAAAGAAATGCGAGGATTATTGAGGGTTCAAAAACCCTTGTGTGGGCAGCTTATAAGGAAAAGATAAGAATTGCAAAATGGTTGCCAACAATGGTGACACACTGGTAGAAGCAGTTATCTCTACCAAAAGAACAAATCCAGATTAGGATAATGAAAATAACTCTAACTCAAAAACAACCAGAAAATTGTTTAAACATCATCATTAATCATAACAAATCCCAGTTGTGCTTACAAGATGAAAACTGATAACAGTATTAATAAAAGTGAGTCATGATATTAAAGATAAAATCTCTAATACTGTTGACAGAGCCACTGCTGCCAACAGGCGTCCATAGCCTCGACAGGGTTTCCATTTAACCCACTCTCATATCTGTATCCTGCCAAGAAGTTCCAGATCAGAATAAAGGACATTTTAAGGTCAAGAGATTCCATACTTGCGAATTTTCATATACCCGACATTGCTTCGCTGCCAGCAGGCCTGTTCAGTACCCCGACGAAGTTGTCTTGATGTCATGCATGCATTTACCCACTGCCAGCAAACCTGTTCAGTATCCCGACGGGTTTACAAGCACTTCCCATAGCTCTTTTAATGATTTGTTTGGTTTTTAAAGATATATAATTGAGCGGGGTGATGTTGAAAATTATGCTATTTTGGACATATTTTTACAAACCTTGAGAGAATTTTTTAACTGTCCTTCATTAAGATTTAGAGATGGTTTGTTTACAAAACCGACCTTCGAAGGTAGGGAGACATATTCTGAGTTATTCCCTTAAGGAACAGGGACAGCGTAAGAATAAAATAGATGATCGTGACAGGCTTCACTTACAGATTGAAATCAATAAACTTCTTTCAAACAACAGGCTTTCTTCAATATGGCTCTCAATATCAGAAGCATATCATAATTGATGTTTAGACAACTTTTCAGCAGTCATTTCAGAGGAAAATTTTTATGTTTTCTTTGTCTGAACAGTTCATAATGCATGTATGTGTATTTCAAAAAGAAAGACTGATAAGCATAAATGGAAACAAAACACACCAACGAAGAAATATTTGAAAGCAAAGAAATCCAAACAAAAAAAATATGTACAGAAGGTGCATCTGAAAACCTTATGCAACAAATCCCTTGGGAGACTGAAAGAAAGTAGAAAAATCTTGTTTGATGGGAAAGAAGTCTTACTCGTGGTACCTTGGGTCAGGGTTGATTTAGATTTATTTATCTCTTTACTTTCCATTTAATATTTTCATGACGATACTGCGTTTTTTTTTTTTGAAAATCAATATTGAACTAAAAGCAAAAAAAAGGATCAAGGGGACTTCCCTGACAACACTCGTATTATGGTTCTCATGGTGCGCCCACTTGCATTCATAACTGCATTATTACAAAGAGAAATAGTGAGAAATAAAACTAAAAGGAAAACCTATTCCTAAACCTACCCTAACTATTAAGCAAATTAGGATACTACGTGAAGTCATGTTTCCAATGTAGCCATCAGAGTAACTCTAATCCTGCAATGGAAACAAGATCAAGCATTACTAATAATAATGGTAATAGAAACATATCAAACTTACCTTCATAATCATCATCTAAAAACAAAGTAAGCATGATATTACCATTCCCTTGAATATTCTTGATGTACGAATCCTCCAGCCATTGCGCAATCTTGTCGTGATAAGGGTCATAATGGCATGGGTGAGTGTAAGTAGGTTTGAAAAAATTGTCAGGATTATGAGGAAATGGAATAACCATCATCCAAGGCTGAAATGCCCCATCCTCTTGAAAGTTCTCTAAGTGTTCATTAATTTCTTCACATGGAGGATCTAAAAGAAATATGTCACGCCTACTTCCAAGATACTTAGGTAAAAAGAAAGCAAGCTCAACTTTGTTTTTATTATGAATTTTTTATATATATGAATATTCAAGCCATCCTAAGATCCTGTCACAAAAATGGGGATGCAAACCATGACTTTGATGAAACAAATATATCAATGGGAAACTCATCATAGGAGGATTAGTGCAATCAATTAGATCATTGGTTTGAATGTTTCTTTTGATGATATTGATCATTTCAAAATGTGAAGCATAAAAATTAAGATTCGAGCTAAGAAAAGAACGAATATGCAACTTATAATGTTTGATCTCCATAATATATAATGCATTCTCTTTTTCAACAATAAACTGTGTAAAATCATCTTGCAGCATGTCCTTTTCCTATGTGAGTGATGAAAGTGAACAAGCGTCAAATCCGGTTTTGTCAATGTTATGCTCGGAATTAATTTCACCACAATTTAGCATAGCGAAAGGATATGATTGTGGCGGAAAAGAGTAGGATGTTGTAGGTAAGGTGTCAAGTACAACAGAGTCTAGGAAGAGATTAGGATATAAAGAATAAAAGGAATCATACATAAGCACATGAAAATAATCTCTTGAATTAACAATGGTATTCTCAAGAGATTTCTCTTCACCTTCTTTAAAACCCTTACTCTGTTTTGGTGACGAATACCTCAACATGATATGATCATCTGGATTTGCCTTTTGTGTGATAGATAATTCAAAATTTATGTGACAAACATCTAGTCTTTCCTGTGAACAAAGTGCATTTTGAGGACAAAGGTTTAAAGTTTCTTCTTCCAGTTGCGTAACTTCTTCTCTAATCAGTTTCATAGAAGTATTAGAACGTTCAAGATGATTTTTGTCGCTTAAGTGTTCTTCAATGACCGATTTTAAATATTGATTAGAGCATGAGTTACAATAATGAGGATATTCACCTTGAGCCAGAAACGAATCTTCTTCCATATTGGTCGTAGACTGAAAATACAGTGATTCAAAGGAAAAACCAATTTGGTTGTCAATAAGAACCTGGTCAATAGATTCTACATCCCTAGCTTGTTCAACATTGTCGGAAGGATTCTTCTCTTCTTGTGAAGAGAATTGTTCTTGCAGTTGATTGATAGGATTTGCAATTAGTTCTTCGTTCGTACTTGAATATGACTGGATGGGAGGAATGTAAGCATCACAGAAGAGACTTAATGAAAATGACATGTCATCGAGATTAAATTTACAGAGGATATGATAGACTCTTGTCAAAAAGTCTTCTAAAGATGAATCACCGTTGATTAGCGAAGTATGAAATTATTCACATAATTGATCGAAATCATAAATTTCAAAAGCCTCTAGAAACTCATCTATAAATTGAAACCAATAAAAAATGTGACATGCTGGAAAGGATTCAAACCAATGTTTAATCTGACCTCTACAAGTAAAAGCGAAAAGTCTGCATAAAACTCTTAAATCTGAGATGTCATGTTTGATGCATTTGCACCAAAACTTTTTAAGGTGGTCTTTAGCAAATATATTGCCTCCACCATCAAAGGTGAGTTTGGACAAGCATTAGACTGTCTCGTTGAAAGCATTGGGTAATGAGAAGTTGAAAGCATGTTCCAACACAGTGATTTGGGGATCCATGGGGGAAATTGAATACATTTAAAATAAAGGCTCCGACAAGGCTAGCTTGTCAGTCGGCCCTCCTTCTAGCGCCATTTTTTGACGGGCGAAATTGACCGCTCGTCAACTGGAGGCATGGATCCGGTCCGGGGTTGTCTAAATAACCCAAGTCATTTGGATTAATCCACTCTGACAGGTTTAGTGTCTCCATTAGCCGATCTAAGTCCTAAGAGAGTAAAAAAAATAAGTTAAAGAAACTAATCTAAGTGAAAAAACAGCTACTGCAAACTATATATAAATCTAATATATATATACAGTTTTGCTAATTAATATTATAAAACAATAATTCTACTTATTAAAAGTTCAGTTATCAATGTAATTAAATATCTATTATATATACAGTATTTACAAAATACAAATTTTAATCGAAATCTGTAAAATCATATGTGAATTGTCTTATGACAGCAAAGCTATTATTTTTTATTTTTATAATTTTTATGAAAAAGAAATAAAATGACAGCTATCTAAGCTAAGCAATAAAATAACAATCCTAACTGTAAATTTGAACTATAGAGATGAATAGTGAAACATGTTCAGATTACAAGAAATTTGTATATTAACTAAACTAATTAAATAGAACTAACAGACTGACCTATAATAGTGCTTCTTATTTGTCCTGTGAACAGTATTTGATTTAGCAGTTTGATGGGGGAAACCCGCACTAGATTTTCCAAAAGCTTCTCGTAAACAGGAAGCAGTGACGCTCTTAAATACGAATGACAGAACAAACAAGAAATATAGCAACAACAATTTTATAGTTTACAGATCATCACATTAAGATAAATCCTACTGCAAAGATATGTACATAACTGCTCATTTAACAAAGAAGATTAACCTTATGTTCATTAAATTAAAACAGGGTAATTGTTGTGAGTAAAATAAGAAACATCAAATATGGGCAATACTTAAATCATATCGCATCAACCTGTAACAAATCTTGATATATAAAGTAGTCAATGATTTGATTACAAATTGAAATGCACAAAAAAAACTTGAACAAAAGTAAGATGAATTGAAGCTAAAGCCGTACAAAAAATCTACTTTCATTCGAGTCTGTATAATCATCAGTCCATAGTCTCTGTTCTCCCAACAGTGATGGGTTCTTTACAAAAAATAATAAGTATATAAAGGCAACAGGATAAAACCTTCCTTGTGGAAATTATCAAAACTATTTGCACAAAATATGGGAACAATCTCCCAAATTTCTATTCCTATCTAAGACTAACAACCTAATCCAAAACTATGTAACAAAAGCATGTTCCAAAAAATTCCACAGTTGATCCAATTTGCTTTAAAATTCGTGTGTACCTATAGATGCACAAAAATAAACGATTTTAGATTGTGTTCATTTGTAAAATCATCAGAAATTCAAATTTTATGACTAGCTACAGAATCTCACGATTCTGTAGCTAGTCATTATTTACAAACAAAACCATATTGAATCAATTCAATCATAACAGAAATATATGCGATTTATCAAACAAATCCTTTATACTAATTCAAAACAAACAAAATCGTTTTAAAATCACTTTTGAAACATCATACCTTGGTTTCAGGGATACGATTTGATCAAGTTATTTTTGAGTTAACAATGACAGTGGCCGCATCTACATTTTTGAAAACGACAGAGCCTGTTGTCTTTTAACTTGCTGACAGACGGCTTGATAAATATTTGGATTGATCAAGGGTTCACAAAAGGCTGAGGCACAAGGTTGGACGGGTGAAAGGGGTTCTGAGACATAGGCCTGGAGAGGTAATAAATGTTCCAGCAAATGCACACAGACCAAAACGCACCTTTCAGCCACGAAGAAGATCTGAGAGTTGACCTCTAAAGGATGAGCCATATCTCTATAAAGACCCAATTTCTGAGGAAGTTGTCTGCGATGAAGGTAAAGGGGCTAATTTCAGTTCTGGTTTTTCAAGGGTTTGATCTAATTCAAAATTGTTTGCCCAGAATCGCTCACGCAAAATTGTGTCTCTGGGAGGCAATTACGGGGTTAGCCTAAGAAGTCTTCTCTGGCACTATCAAACAATAACAAAGTCTGTACACCATGGGGTTTAATTCACACTACAGGAGCCATAGAAAATAGCACACGTTCAATAAGGTAATCGGTGAGGGTTTGACAGGGTAGACACAACACCAATTTCCCGGAGGTGTTCCCAAAACAAGCAGAGGTAGCCCGAAGTGCAGGGCAGACGTTAATGCTCATGTGTGTGAGGGTGGTGGATTAAATTGAAACCATGCAAAACTATCATGTTGGCATGTACAATCGACGGCGCCTTGGTAATAGTTTCATTCAAATCACAATCCAAAGCTTTGTAAACCAAATGTCAAATGGATTATCACATAATCATTGAAAGCCATAACTTGCATAACCAAAACTCGACCCGAATGTTTAAATCAACAATAGCATTTGTATGATTTGAAAGAAACCACTATATCGAACATTGCACCAAGAATTTAATCACAAATTTAATGCATTCTATGAAACCATTGCACCAAGGATTTAATCAAAGACACCAAAAAAATCATTGCATCACGAACTTATAAATCGAAACCATATTAACAAAAATGTAAAGTGAATAAAGGTTTGGTGTTTTGATAAATGTATGACCATTAGTGAGTTAGAGGTGAAAACATTTATGACCACATGAACAAAAGGATTCATAAAAATCCGAAGATGATTTTAATGCCATCAACATGACTTCCAACTCAAGGTTTTCACGCTTGCAGTCGTGAAAATGAAAACGAAAGGTAGGTGTGCGAAAGAGAAAGATAATAGTGTCCTTTAAAGAAATGCGACGAGTATTGAGGGTTCAAAAACCCTTGTGTGGGTAGCTTATAAGGAAAAGATAAGAATTACAAAATGGCTTCCAACAGTTCCTCACATTTCTCTTATCTTTATGATTGATTCCCTAGAGTGTATGGGAAGTTTCCACGGAACCAAAAGATACTAATTAATTTTGGTAGGATGAATTTTACATAGATTTATTTTAGTTTGTATTTTATTATATATGTAACTCGATTATACATCTCTTCCATATAAATTCTATGGTGTTTGCAAAGGTGTCATTTATGAGTTATAAGGTGTTGATGAAGACTTTAATTTTATTCATAATATGCCTTCCCTTCTACATAATCAACCAATGTTTAAAGTCCAAACCCATATTTATAACAACCAATTAAACACATAAGAAAATAATTTTCAGAACGAAACATGAGGATTTTGAACATCATTTATAACGCAGAAATAAAATATCATCAGCACTCAGAAAATATTAACACAATGATTTTTGGTCTAACAACGACCCTGGAAAAACCCACAAGGGGAAAACCAACAAGAGAGGGAGTTTTTATTATTTCTGAGGTCTAAGGAAATGTCTTTTACAACATTCAATAATATCATAAATTTAATCCAGACTTATCTTGAAAATCGTGCCAAGCTTTGCCTTCAAAAATGTTGAGCCAAACTCCTTGAAATTCACAATAGAATTTCTTGTAGCAATGCACAAGTCAGCTCCTCAATTTTTGAACCCTCTTTGACTATATGATCACCTCGAAAATTGTTCCAAATTGTAGCAGCAATTTTATGGGTAATAAATGTATGTATGACCACCTTGGGAAACAAGCCAAAACTTAGAAAATATGCACAACAAGCTGCCTAAAAAACTGTGTGGAAAAAAAAGTAGTACAGACTGATAAAATTTGTATCGTACGGAATGTCTCTTTTGTTGTACATTGTCCCTCGATTTCTGTGCAATTAATGACTGTACGACCTCCTCAAAATATGTACAATACGGCCTTCATTTAATGTTGTACCTTGCCTTGATTTCTATGCTAACTTTAAAGTTGTTCGGCCCTCCAAATTCATACAGTACATCCTACTATTAATGGTCGTACTCTCTCCTCAAAATGTGTGCCAAATTTTGCCTCTTGTTGTCTTGGAATGCGTTCCCTAGCTTAGATAGTGGCCTCCTTTAGCTCACCCTCTTCTCTTCTCTCTTTCCCTCTCAACAAAATGAACAACAACCAAAGAATGGTGCGCCCTCCTTACCCTAATTGAACTCATGAGGGAATCTCAAGGGTCATCTCATCTAACGGTTGATATTAGATGAGATCAATGGTGGGGATAAAATCACTTTACTTACCCACTTTCCCTAAGTCTCCAAAAAGTCACCTTTTAATTTGCATCTCACAAATTAAATGACTAGGGTCCACATTAGGCACTTTCTCACCCCTTAGGCACCTAGGTGATGAGAAACACTTGCCTAGGTACTTTTTAATTAAATTTTTAACACTCCCTCTTACCGAGGAAAGTGTTACTCACCACTCCAAGCTTGTCCCTGAAAAATACAAACTTGCCTCTACCCAATGCTTTGTTGAGTATGTCTGCAACCTTCTCCTCTGTAGATATGTACTATAGCTCCACAACTCTTCTTTGAACATAGTCATGGATGAAGTGATAATGAATCTTGATATGCTTAGACCAATCATGAAAAACTGGATTCTCCAAGAATTTAATGCAACTTTGATTATCATAGTAAATCACAGTAGGCCTCAGCTGCACACCGAACAATCCCACCATCAACTTGCGAAGCCAAAGGGCCTCACAACTGGCCTGACTGGCTGCCATATACTCAGCCTCTATAGAACTCAAATCCACTTACTTTTTCTTCTGATTGAACCAAGACACGACTATTGAGCCCAATCTGAAACAACACCCTGAAGTACTCTTCCTGTCACTGACACATCCTACCCAATCTAACTATGCATAGCCAACCAGACGAACTCCATCTCCTCTCTGATAGTCCAGACCATAATCTAACGTACCACAAAGATACCTGAGAACATGTTTTACTTCCACCCAGTTCACTCTCATAGGCTCCTCCATGAACTGACTAAGAGTGTTGAAAGAAAAACAAATATCTGGCCTGGTATTGACCAAATACATCAATGAACTGATCAACTAACGATACAAAGTGGAATCCACCAACTGTGACTCAGAAGCATGAAGCTTCTTCTAGTTGGTAATCATAGGAGTGGTCATGGGCCTACTTTGCTCCATCTGAAATCTTCTCAGAATGTCACACACATACTTACCATGTCCTAGGAAGATGTGTCTAGGCTCCTGCCAAACCTCCAATCCCAAAAATTAGTGCATCAGTCCGATATCAGTCATCTCGAAATCTGAATCAAGGCTCTCCTTGCATTTATTGATGAGACTCTCTGCCCCTATAATGAATAAATCATCCACATATAGCAAGAGAATGAGAGGATCCTCTCCAACAACAATGAAGTATAGGTTGGGATTCGCCTCACTCTTCTCAAAGCCCAACCGTTGCAAATAGGCATCAATCTTCGAATACCAAGCTCTGGGAGCTTGTTTCAGCCCATACAATGCCTTCTTTATTCTACACACATGAGACTCTCTCCCATGCACCTCAAATCCCAATGGTTTCTCAATATACACCTCCTCCTATATAAGACCATTCAGAAATGTGGTCTTCACATCCATCTGGTGGATCTTCCAACCCATATCTGCTGCAATGGATATCACTTCCCTGATCGAAGTGTATCTAGAAACCGACACAAAGGTCTCATCATAGTCGACTCCCTCAACCTATGAAAACCCCCGAGCCACAAAGCGAACTTTGTACTTCTCAATGCTACCATCTGCAACATGCTTGAGTTTATAGAGCCACCTAGAAGTCACCACTGACTTCCCTTCAGGTATAGAACAAATTCCCATACATCTTTCTTCATGATGGAATTGTACTCTTCCATCATGGCATCTCTCCAAACCTGTCTACCAATAGCCTCTTCAAAAGTGGAAGGCTCGGACTCCCAAATACTGTTCACCATCGCGATGTAGCTGCAAAACCTCTCGGGAGGTTTACTCTCCCTCACTACCTGTCTGGGATTCCCCACTGAACCCTGTGCCTCCCTCAAAGTATCTTGAAGCCACTTGGGCTTCCTCCTAGGGATGATTTTAAGGATAGAAATTTATTTTAAAATGTAGAAACCTTGGCGAATCTTACTAATCCTTCATATGTCAACTGTAAATGTTTGGCGATATTTTTGTAAAAATATTCAAATTTCTAAGTATTTTATATAGCTTTTATAAAATTTTGGCTATTTTAAAGGTAAAATAATTTTATCAAATAGAATTTGGGGGAATCATTTTTAAAATAACGAATCTCATTTTTGGAAAAACCATGGAAAATTATCCCATGAGCGAAATTTAGCCCCTAAAATCATCTATGCTTCCTCCTCTCTAAAGCAGTGTCCCATGGAGGGGACTCTCCCTGCTCAACCCCATATCCTAAAGATAATGATCCTAAAGTAGACTCTGGAGTACCTGATCCTAAAACTTGTGGACCAGTAGCCTACGAACCTGAACCCTGTGGCCCTGTCACCTGTGAATCTATTGTCATCGAAATTGGTGGCCCCGAACTCTGTGTCACTGTAGTCTGTTGTGGACTAACCTAAATCTAAGGTGAAGACTTCTCACCCCTCTCTGTCCCTCTAGACTTCCTAAAGGCTCCTTCCTCCTCAAATCTGACATCCCTCCTCAAGTAAGGAAGGTATATACATAAATCCTTTGAAGTCTCACTATACCCAACAAAGATCCCTCTCTCTATTGTGGGCTCCAACTTTGTCCTCTTCTCAGAAGGGACATGTGAATATATGATGCACCCAAAAATCTGAAAGTGCCCCACCTCAGGATTCTTCCCAGAAAAATCCTCCTCAGGAGTCATGCTCCCCACAGCCTTGTGAGAACTCCTATTCTATAGATAAAATGTAGTGTAGCATGCCTCATCCCATAGAAATAGTGGCATCCCCTGATCATGTAGCATACCTCTCGCAGCCCCAACAATGGCCGTGTTCTTCCTCTCTGCAACCCCATTCTACTGGGGATTGTAAGGAACAATCAACTCTCTCTTGATTCCCTCTCTTGCACAAAATTCCATGAAATCCTTGGAGGTATACTGACCCCCATTGTCTGTCCTCAAAACTCTGATTTTCTTCCCTATCTAGTTCTCCACAAGAGATTTGAACTCTTGGAACCGATTGAAGACCCGTCCTTTGGTCTTCATGAAGAAAATACAAGACTTTCGTGAGAATTCATTAATGAATATAACATAGTATAGAAAACCAATCAACGATGTCGAATACATCAGGTGACATACATCTAAATGAATAAGATCAAGAATCCCTGCTTCTCTACTGTCACTACTAGGAAAATCAGTCTTGGTGTACTTTCCCAAAGCACACCCCTTACACAGCTCATGGTGCTTTGAACTGAAATATGGAACTCCAGTCACCATCTCCCTCAATACCCTCAAAACCCCATGGTTCAAATATGACATCCTCCTGTGCCATAGCTCACATAGGTCACTGTTGTTGGTAGTATGAATCAATGCTCTCGCTGGCTGGAACATAAGCTTGTACAACTTCTCATGTCTAGTCCCAATCACTTTGGATGAAGTGATACTAGACCCCTTTGGGAAAAGGAGCACCTGCCCATCACGAAACAAGACCTCATAGACCCTCTCCTCAATAGCAGAAACTGACATTAAGTTCTTCTTCAATCACGAAACATATAGAACCTCTATCAAAGACATGGGAGGCAAAGACTCCCTCTGAAATGATACAGTCCCACAACCAACTACCTTGACCACCCAGTCATCTCCAAGCACCACCTCAACATCTCCAATCTGTGTAAGTTTTGTCAAGTGCTCACGAACCCCTGTCATATGGCGAGAGGCACCACTGTCAATATACCACATATTTGAATGAGTGGTCCTCGTGGATAGACACACAGACAAAGAAAATTCCTTGTCAAACTTGGTGGAAAAATCTTCCACCGCTGTTGAAGCTGTTGTTTATTTCTTCTTCTTGTTAGGACATTGACCTGCATAGTGCCCAAACTTGTGGCATGCAAAGCACTTGACTTTTCTCATGTCTTTCTTCCCTTCACCCTTGGGTTTGTTACCACCCTTAGAACCCTTTTTGAATTTCTTCTTGTTGTTGGCAGTAAGAGCCACCTTCTCCTCCTCATGACCTGTAGATGAACTACCATGTACATAACCTCTTCAGGTCTCCTCCTGAACAATGTCATCCCAAAGACATTCTCAATTGGGAAGCTTCTCTCTAGCAACAATTCCCTCCACAAAAAAATCTCATTGTTTGGAAACTCCATTCAATGTTGTTCTCACAAGTTCACTGTCAACTATGGCCTCCCCCATATCTCCAAGCTCATATCTCACCTGTGTCAATCTAGTAATGTATGTGACCACATTTTCAGACTTGGTCATCTTTATGCTCTTTAGTTTTTCCCTCAAAACCATCTTACGGTTTTCATTAGTACTTTGGTACAATTTTGTCAAAGACTTCCACATCTCATAGGCATTTGACTTCCCTGTCAAGTGAGGAATCAAATGGTCCTTGATGGCATCAAGAATAATCCTCTTATCCTTGATATTGTTCTTAGTGTAAGATGCAAGAAGAGTAGCATCAATAGGTACCACCACAGGTTGAGTTGTGGTATTTTCCACAATGTCCCACAACTCATTTTCTTGCAACAGCAAGATCATCCTCTCCTTCCAAGCACCAAAATTTTTTGCCCCATCAAGTCTGTCCTCAACTCTCAAACTTGTAGCCATTGACCCCTTTCTGCTGAAAATGAAAAATTCAAAAGTATTCCCTATGAAGTGACTTTGTCCCAACTTTCTAACTTGTTGAAATATCTTTTCTTCTTTCAACTCAGCTCTGATACCATGTAAAATTTTAGACCCCAACCCAATTTCAGTCTCACTGATTTTTCAGCCAATGTTTAATGCCCAAACCCAGATTTATAACAGCCAATTAAACACAATAGAAAATAATTTTCAGAACTGAAACATGAGGATTCTGAACATCGTTTATAACGCAGAAATAAAATATCAACAACACATAAACTCAGAAAATATTAACACATTGATTTTCGGTCTAACAACAACCCTGGAAAAACCCACAAGGGGAAAACCAATTAGAGAGGGAGTTTTTATTATTTCTAAGGTCTAAGGAAATGTCTTTTACAGCAGTCAATAATATCAAAAATTTAATACAAACTTATCTCGAAAACTGTGCCAAGCTCTGCCTTTCAAAATGTTGAGCCAAACTCCTCAAAATTCACAACAGAATTTCCCGTAGCAATGCACAGGTCAGCTCCTCAATTTTTGAACCCTCTTTGACTGTACGGTCACCTCGAAAATTGCACCAAACAACAACAACATTTTTTTGGGCAATAAAAGCATGTACGACTACCTTGGGAAACATGTCAAAACTCAGAAAATATGCACAACAACCTGCCTCGAAAACTGTGTAGCAAAAATAGCAGTACAGAATGATAAAATCTGTACCGTACGACCTATCTCCTTTGTTGTACTATGTCCCTCAATTTCTATGCAATTAATGACTGTACGGCCTCCTCAAAAATATGTATAGTACAACCTTCATTTAATGTTGTAACTTGCCTCGATTTCTGTGCCAACTTTAAATTTGTACGACCCTCTAAATCCATTCAGTATGACCTTCTACTAATGGCTGTACTCTCTCCTCAAAATGTGTGCAAAATTTTGCCTCTTGTTGTCTTGGAATGCATGCCCTAGCTTAGATAGTGGCCTCCTTCTTCAACTTTCCCTCTTCTCTTCTCTCTTGCTCTCTCAACAAAATGAACAACAACCAAAGAATGGTGCGCCCTCCTTACCCTAATCGACCTCATAAGGGAATCTCAAGGGTCATCTCATCTAATGGTTGAGATTAGATGAGATCAACGGTGGGGATAAAATCACTTTACTTACCCACTTTCCCTAAGTCTCCAAAAAGTCACCTTTTAATTTTCATCTCACAAATTAAATGACTAGGGTCCACATTAGGCACTTTCTCACTCCTTAAATGCCTAGGTGATGAGAAACACTTGCCTAGATACTTTTTAATTAATTTTTTAACAATTACTCCTTTAAGTATGAAATATTTTGATCATATATAATTAACAAACTTCAATTTTCAATGTGTTCAAAAATAGTCAAGAATGTTCATGTATTCAATATCACACTAAATAATGCTCTACCCCTAAGTTATTGAAACAAAATAGGTAATTGAGTTTTATATATACTAATACAAATTATCTAAATTTGAAATTTATTTCTTGTATGTGTTGCAGGTCACTTTTCAATGATGTTAATCGAGATGAAGAGATATTTCTGTGCAACTGTGCCTTCTGCATTCTCGTTGTGAAATTACTACACATTTCTTCATTTTAAGCATTTGAGCATTTTGTCACTACAGTATTATTCAGGACGGAGTATAACTTCGCAAGAGTAGAAAAAAAACCTGACTATAGTGGTCCCTCCGGAACACTTATTTGGGACCTATCCCACTGGGTTCCTCTCTTCACCCCGATTCCAGTGATACCTATCATTTTTAACACAATTTTGTTTTGTGGACCCAAACCTTATCTGTCACCCTTATTTGGATCTTATTCCTTTGGATCCCCATTTTCTCCTTGATCGCAGTGGTACCTATCATTTGACACCCTTGTTCTTCATGGTCCCACCCACCCCTCTAGACCCCTTTTGTTTCCCCTATACCATTTGCATGCTCATTTTTCCAAATGACTACCACACGAGCCCAATAAATCAATGCTTTGATTGCTAAAACCCACCATAACCATGAAGAGATAAAGACTATCAATGCCAACCTTATCTCAATCAATTCAGCTATTGATATCCTCAAGGAACATTGTTCCCACATCAAATACCTCAAAGAAAACTTCCTGGTCTGCTCCCAGAACCCTTCCTCTTCTAAACAACCATCTTATCAGGATGACCATGACTCTTCCCATTACCAAGGTCATCATACTACCCACTTTTCCTGAGACCTCCGACCTCCCAAAATTGAGGTGAACAAATTTGATGGATCATTTCCTACATGATGGGTCACCCAAATGGAACATTATTTCTCTTTGCATGGAATTAATGATGATTTATCCAAGCTTTGTTGTGATTTCCTACATCTGGATCCAGAACGATGGCAATGGTGGCAATGGCGAAAAAAGGCGCGCCAAGGGTATGTTGCTTGGACATAGTTTGTGGTTGAACTTTATGACCACTTTGACTCTAACACCCACCATTTAGGTTGTTTGACCAAGTTAAAGCAGTATGGGACAGTGGAATACTTTATTTACACAATTGAGCACTTGGATTTTAGAACGGAGAGCATGTCAGATGCTTTCTTTAGGGAATTCTTTATCAATGGCCTCAAAGATGAAATTTGTCCCCATGTTCTCATGGAACGCCCCTAGAATTGGTTGGAAGCTACTCAATGAGCCAAGGAAGCACAACAGATTGTATCCTCCTAGACCCGCAAACCCTCCTTTCCTCCTCACCCTAAACCCACCAATTTTTCCCCTCCTTCAACGCCCCTCAAGATCTAGAAATTAACCAGGGATGAAATGATTGAACGTTGACTCAAGGGTCTTTGTTATAATTGTGATGACAAATATTTTCCTAGGCACAAGTGTAAGGAACAAAATATTTTTATGGTTGTGACTATGGATCTTTCTGAAAAAGATGTTGTTGTTCCGCCTATGGAGGAGCTTCCACCACCATATGACCTCACCCCATCCTCTAATACACCAAACGTTGACCCGGTGATTTCACTTAATGCCTTCACTAGTTTCTCTTCTCTACATACTCTCAAATTAATTGGTTACATAAAAAATAGTAAATTCATCGTCCTTTTGGACATTGGTAGCAGCCATAACTTTATTCATCGCCGCATTTCCCAATAAGTTAATTGTTACATTTGTGCAGTCAATAATTTTCAGATCATGATTTCCAATGGTGGTTCCACGAAATGTGGGGGATGATGTGAAAATGTGTGACTGCAAATTGGTCAGTATCACCTGAAATCCCATATGTTTTCTATAGACATGGGTGGTTGTGACATTTTTCTTGGTGTCAAATGTTTACACAGTCTAGGCCCCATTCTCATGGATTTTAAGGACTTAACCATGCAATTCCAATAGGAGGGACAACAATATAAGTTCAAAGGAATCACAATAGGCTCCCCTAAGATCATCAGTTCCCATCGCATGGAAAATATCCTCAAAAAAGGTCATTCAGGAATTATATCCCAACTCCACTCCATTCATGTTGTTGAGACATCTTATGTGCATCCTGACCTCCAATCTATCCTCTCCTACTACCAAGTTGTTCTTACCACCCCCAAAGAACTTCCTCCTTCCCGTGGAGTCCATGATCATTCTATCCCTCTCATCCCGGACAATCTTCCTCCCAATGTTTGTCCTTATCATCATCCCTTTTCCCAGAAGAATGAAATTGAGAACATTGTTCATGAATTACTAGAAGCCAGTGTGATCCATCCCAATACTAGCCCCTATTCTTCCCATGTGGTCATGGTACTCAATAAAGCAGGTACTTGGCGCATGTGTCCTAATTTCCGTTCCCTCAAAAAACTCACAATAAAAGAAAAATTCCCCATTCCTGTCATTGATGACATCTTGGATGAATTGAGTGGTGCTCAGTACTTCACCAAATTAGATCTACGTTATGGCTACCACCAGATAAGTATGAAATAATAAGGCATTCCCAAGAATGCATTTCATACTCATGAGGGTTATTATGAATTCTTGGTAACGCCCTTTGGATTGTGTAATGCTCCTTCCACTTTCCAAAGTCTTATGAATCATGTTTTCCGTCCTTTTCTCTGTCATTTTGTCTTAGTTTTCTTTGATGATATTCTCATCTATAGTAAAAATTTTCCATCCCATCTCTCCCATGTGAATCAAGTTCTCCATCTACTCTCTAAGCACCAAATTTTCCTCAAACAATCTAAATGTTCCTTTGGTGCCTCAGAAATGGAATACCTAGGTCATATGTTTGGCAATGATGGTTTCCAAGTGGATCCTAAGAAAATTGAATCTATGCAAGATTGGACTTTCCATAAAACTCTTAAGAGCTTGTATGGTTTTCTGGGTTTAACGAACTATTATAGGAAGTTTTTTCGGAATTATGGAAAGGTTGCAACTCCTCTCACTTCTCTCCTTAAAAAGAATGATTTCACTTGGACTTCAACTACGGATCATGCCTTCCAAGACTTAAAATATGTTATGTTCTTGACCCCTGTTCTAGCCCTCCCAGACTTCACAAAGACATTTGTATTGGAATGTGATTGATGCAGGAGTATAAGCTCACAGTCCTAGAAGATCTATGGCCGTTGAGAGTCAAAGCAAAATTTTACTAAAGAGAGTGGGTGCTCTTAAATTTACTTTGTTGTACTCAGTTCAAATTGAATAAATTGTCAAAGGATCTCGAATCCTAACAATGTAATAGCTGTAGGAGAAGTTAG